>OZ035882.1:87367584-87580137 GCA_964034835.1 Muscina levida | reverse complement strand
CGATGCATGTTGGATCATATTTAACCCAAACAATGCGTAATAAGGGGACATTCCTATGGAACTGTGTATTGTGCTTCTCAGTGCAAACGCAACATCGCTGATACACTGATCCCAATTCCGCTGGTCTGTACCTACGAATGACCTTACCATCTGTAATATGGATCGATTAACTCTTTCGGCAGCGTTTGACTGAGGAGCATACATTGCAGTTCGGACATGAGATACACCATATTTTTTAAGGAACTCACGGAAGAGTTCCGAGGTAAATTGCCTTCCGTTGTCGGAATGTACATACTCAGGCACACCGAAAACATGAAAAACTCGTTCCTCCAAAAATTTTACTACGTTTGTAGCAGTAGCCACACGCATCGGCTGTAGTAAAACATACTTACTAAAATGATCAAGACAAACAAATAGAGATGTGTTCCCGGCTTTGGATCTTGGATATGGACCCATAAAATCGATATAGAGCCGTTGAAATGGTCGCTCAGTTACGAACTGTCTTCCCATTAACGGTCTTCTGAACATATTTGTGGTTTTGCTAACGTTACAAACGTCACATGCTCTCACAAATTTTTGCACGTCAGTTGCCATGCCTGGCCAAAAATATCGTTCCTTAAGCCGCGAAAGGGTCTTATGAATACCCCCATGCCCAGAAGATGGACAAGAATGTGCAGACGAAACTAGTTCGTCTCGTAATTCTGCGGGAACCCAAAGTTTCCAAGCTTTGTCCTCTTCTATCGCATCTCCGGTATAAAATTTTGTTCTCTTATAGACGTACTTTTCAGACACACAAATATCAGGTGTTCTGTTTTCATTATCCATTACATTGTTCCTTAATGCGTCATATTCAACAGAATCAAAATATGGACTGGAGAGATCAACATCTAGTACTCGTTTTTCTAATTCAATTCCCTCTATATATGCTCGGGAAAGAGCATCGGGGACAACATTTTGGGATCCTTTACGGTGCTGAATATCAAATTCAAAGCCTTGTAGTTTAAGGCTCCATCTGGCTAAACGGCCAGATAACTCCTTTTGACCCATAAGCCATTTGAGACTCGAATGGTCAGTTATGATGGTAAATGGAAGTCCTTCAATGTAAGGTCTGAATCTTTTGAGACTCAGAACTGCTGCATAACATTCCAGCTCCGTCACGCTGTAATTCCGCTGTGCCTTATTGAGCTTAGCGGACATATAAGCTATGGGACGTTCCTGGTCGTCGTCATCAACTTGGAATAACACTCCACCAACACCTAATGTAGAGGCATCACATTGGATGAAGAATCTCCTTGCGAAATCAGGGTTAATAAGTAAAGGGGCAGAAGTGAGGCTTACTTTTAGTCTATCAAAGGAGCGAATAGCATCTTTTGTCATTTCAAACTTTCGAACACGTTCTTTGGTAAGGCTGTCGTGAAGTGGTGCCGCTATGGCGGCATAGTCCCGTATAAACCGACGGTACCACCCACACATTCCAAGAAAACGTCTTAATTGCTTAGGTGTCTTTGGAATCGGAAAATCTCTAACAGCTTCAACTTTCGACTCGTCGGTCCTTAGGCAACCATTACCAACTATAAAGCCTAAATAACGAACTTCTCTATGGCAAAATTTGCTCTTCGACACATTGATAGTTAAGCCTGAATCTGTAAGACATCGTGCAACAATGCTTAGTAATTCCATGTGGGCATCAAAACTGGCAGAAACAACTAGAAGATCGTCGAGATATACAAAGACATTACTTCGCAGAGATGCTGGTATGACTTTGTCCATAAGTCGACACATTCTCTGGGCAGCATTACACAAACCGAATGGCATAACCGTAAACTGGTATAATGGCCGCCCAGGGACTGTAAAGGCTGTTTTTTCTCTCGACTTCACTTCTAGTGGGATCTGCCAGAATGCATCCTTAAGATCAATGGCAGATATGTACCTAGTGCCCTGCAATCAACTTAAAATTACCTCAATATGGGGAAGGGGATACGCGTCCTTAACAGTTCTCGCATTCACCTTTCGGGCGTCAAGACACAGACGATTCTTGGTTTCTTTCCTTACAAGCGTAACAGGTGAGCTCCAACTGCTATTACTTGGCTCTATGACACCGAGGGCGAGCATACGATCAAGTTCATCATATAGAAGCTTCTGAATAACTGGAGACACAGGATAGTGGCGCTGTTTTATCGGTATGTCATCATTGACAACTTCTATCACGTGCTCTTCTAAGGAAGTTCGCCCTAAACCTCTGAGAGTAAACGAAGGAAATTTAGTCTTGACTTCTTCCAACTTTATCTTCTCGTGTTCCGTCAATTTATGTATTTTTTTTACTATCCTCAGTTACTTCACAGTCAATTTCGTCTACATTAGGTAATTGTCGTTTTGGTTCTCCAATGACGGGCAAATCAAAAACGTTCCAAAAATCTACACCAAAGTAAAATTCTTGTTCCAAATCTGGAACTATTAGAAAATCCACGTCCTTGGTTACACCATTCCAATCAACTGGCAAAGTTGCCACACCGAATATAGGAACCCTACCACCATTTGCCGTTTTCACATTCTGTCCTTTAAGCTTAATGATAGAACTGTCATACCCCTTTAAAAATGTAAATGCATTCTTTCCAATGCAACATGCACCTGCTCCGGAGTCCAACAAAGCCAAAACTTCCTTTCCACCCACCAACGTCTTAGCAAAGAACCGATTATCCTTTCCTATCTTCACAACTGTCTCTACAGCCAATTTCTTCGCTCTTTTAATCTTTGAAATTTTATATCTTAGCTTTTCTATTTTCTTGTACTTTCTACCTTTCCCAACATTACCTTCATTAAAAATTATAGCTCTGGCTGCTTCATATTCGAGCTTTCTTTGGTGTAGGGACTTCAATGGCAATAGTTGTTTCTCTTTGTCCACTAACACCACGTCATCCACCTTACGACGTAAGATTTTTATTGAGGAGGCTCCGGGGTTTCCGCATGCTGGCAAAAATACCCGGTCAGTTCTGCCACTCTCCCATTTACCGATTTGGTCTTAAACTCACAGAAAGATTCGTCTTTTCCACAAGCGAAACAGTACATATTATGAAAAGTAGATTTACAAATATTCTCCTGCTTTACACTACTTGCATTTTTGCGATAGAAATCGCCAGGCATTCCACAGGAAAAACAAAGGTTTAAATGAAATGGTGACATACAAAATGATTGCGAGCTTGTTTGCTGGGGTTGGGGTAAAGATGGGGACTGAATATTATTACCAAAACAAACAGCATGTTGTGGTTTGCTATCATTTCGCAAATTAGCCGAATTTCCATTTATAGGTCTATGAGAGGAGTTCCTAGTGTTTACTGCGATGGCATCGACATCAATATTTTCCTCCCCCTCATCTATAACTATTTCATTAATAGCTTTCCTGTCAGACCGTTGCCGATTTTCCCGTATAAGCTTTTCCGCCTCTTTGCATGCCTTTTTAAGTTCGGCCATGGTATCAGTCTTTGCTGAAAATAACAACCATTTCATGTTGGCCCTTAAATTTTCACGTATTATCTGCACAAGCACACTTTCATCCATTTTTTTCTTTAACCTAAATGCTAAATTATGTATCTCTGTATAAAAGTCATCAAAGACCTGTCCTGGTTGCTGACGGCACTCCATAAGTTGTCTGATTATTATGTTATCAGAGTCAGCACATTCAAAATGATTTAAAAGCTCCCTCTTTAACTCAAAATAGCCAAAATCTGTGTCATTAGAATTATCCTCTAGAACTTGCCAATACCATTTTGCGGCGTTTCCTGTTACCAAACAATGAAAATCTGTGAATAACTGATTGAATGAGATGTTATGCTGCTCGCGCATTTTCTCTATTCGAAAAACGAAACTTTCAACAGTCATCTCCCGTCCAGTACCGTCAAATTTTATGTGCCAGTTATCGAGGTTTATAGGTTTACGAAGTTCGAATTCTCGTTGGCTGTATGATAGATCAGGGCATTGGGCATTACTCGGCCTGTTAGTTCCTTCTGTACTTCTAGGCTGACCTTTATCACTTTGATTCTGAGGACCAAATCTGCGACTCATGTCTCTAACTGAGTGGGAGGCATGACTTCCGCGTGAAGCCCTGAGCTGTTCTTCACCACCAAGAGCCCGTTCATCTGGTGTTGAACTTAAACCCAGACCGGCTAATGTCTCACCCCGTTTCGAACTTTCCACCTCTGCTACCCGCTGACCTAAAGAGCATACATCTTCCCGCATTTGCCTCAGTTCAGCCATGCAACTGTGCATTGCTTGATTTTGCTGGCTTAGCATATTCATGAGCTGGGTCAGTTGATCCATCTGTATATTGTTTTCAGCAGATTTACTACCCGACGGTTGTATATTACCTTGATCTGAATTACCCGAAAACAATCGCTGACTTTGCAGCTGCTCAAAAGCGTTTTGTCGTGCCATATCTTGTTCGAGCTCAATATTACCTTCTACCTCACTTCCACTTGTCGGTTGGCTATTCCTTTTCTCTACTTCTGACATCTCAAATAATTTTTCTAGCTTGCGAGAGAAACTTATAGAATTATCTGCTGTGTCCACTACAACTTCATCCGTTACCCTAACAGGCTGCCTTCCAAAGATCAAGTTTGTACACCTTGCTAAGTAGTTCTCCGCTACGATACTAGTATTCCGCTCAATGCCTGTGTCTATCTGAGTTAACAGTGAGCTAACTGCTAGCGCCTCTAATTCTCTGGTAACACTGCGTGTAACTCGCCTTTCGCCGGAGATAATATTACTTATTGAAGTTCCTGTATATTTTTCCACACCGTCCATCAAATTAACCAAGCGGCGCAAAACAAAATGTAAATCTTGAAAGCTACTAAAGAAAAAAAAAGTAATAAAATTACACAAAAAGAAAAACAAAAAAAATAATTTAAATTCTGATGCTTAATAAAGAATTAATATTAAATAAATTCCAAAATGATAAAAAATTTTCAATCGATGATTTTAGGTGTTGTAAATAAGTTCAAGTTACAAGGACAAGGCAAAAAAAAGTTGGATACCCCCCCACATACACACTAGTTCTACAAATTCCCCATTAGATACAGCTTGCTATCCTACAACAGAAAGAAATAATGCAAGGTTACCCAATTATATTTAATAAAGAAATTTACAAACTTAAAGACGTACTCTCAGACCATAATAAAAAGTCTTAAAAGAAATTCTTTAAATCTGCTTACAAAGCACATTCTCATTTATACGCTTCAGCAAGGCGATGCACAAGATTACCTAAAACAAATTAGAATATTCGAGGTAGAAACACTGCCTTCTGATGTTCACTATAAAGATGAGTTTAAGAAACCAAACTTCTGAAAGAAAAATTGGATAAACTCATTTCTTTACAACAATTATTTAATTCACAAAAACAACATAAACTCAGTCATTCAGTTAAAGTAAACTTTAAAGTATCCTACCGTTGGGCGCCATATGTTATGATTTAAAAGAGTGCATTTGAGTTGTGTTTAAATAAGGTGGTAGTTGACACGGTGGCTTGATTCGGCTACTCGTCGGCATTTAGGGTAGATTCTTTCCACCACACAAACTCAATTAATCATAAACATATTCCTTCGTGTCAAAGAAATTAAAAATAAGTATTAAAGGAAATATTTAATGATAAACTCAAACAATCATTCACACTGTCCAAAGGTCATTCAGTCCGAATGTAGAGCATCCCACCCCTTTTGCAACTTGCATGTGCATAGCCTTGTACCACCTGGCTCTATAAATCTGTTCGGTGATACCCATCTGTTCTAGTCCAAGTCCGATTTGTCAGTCCATTCGTACACGTCAGTCCATTTAGTCTACCCAACTTTCCAGCCTAGCCTCGTAACCATCCCAGAATCAACAACACCCTTCATCGATACAAAGATAACTTATCTAAACATGTTTAAGAAGAGTGCATAGAGAAAACATATTAAGGCTATTACACCTTAAACTCATTATCTGGCTCACATATGTAAAAGAAATCACAATTAAAATATTGATATATAGAAACAATATAAAACAAAAAAAATTACAAAAGAGAAGAATTAAAGGAACCAAAAACCAACAACATTTGCCATGTTATCTAAAATCTATCTTTTACTTCCCTCTCTTTCTTTCGTATTATTTTTCTCTTTAGTGTAGAAAAATATAAAGCTTAACTCTAAAGAGATATTATCGCCTCTTCTTTCAATTGAACAAATGTAACTCTTTTGTTTCTCTCTTTCTTTGAAAGCTTTATTATTCAATTCATTATTTTTGATCTTTTCATGTACTTTTGTCAATTAAGCTTTTAAATACAACAAAAAAATAACTTAAAAACTAATTATATATGTTTATATATATATATATATACTTAACTTAAACACTACATACTTATATTATTTACCACCTGGTTTGTTTCTCAGTTTAATTTTTTTAATACGTACAGACTCATTTCTTTTTATTAATTTACAATTTTTTAAGCATCCATGAATTCTAATTATAATAAAAACAATATAACTCTTTTATTTATGTATCAAATTTTTATTTTTTTTTGTTATTTCACTCAAATATTATTTTTTTGTTTGTTATTATGTTAATTTCTAAAAAAAAAAGGTATGCAGCTACAGCATCTTCATGGGCAATTCTTCGGCATAATCTTGCACGAACTACAGCATTTTTGTTGTTTTTTTATTATTATTCACAAATTCTGGTGTGTTCTTGTTTTTAAATCTTTATTTGTGCTATGCTACTTTTGTAAGACATGTGTCTCTCTTATTTTATTTTTCTGGTTTTCTTTTTTGTTGATTGTCATTTAATATAGCATTTTCTTTTTATTGTTAATTGTTTAATTTTTAATATTTCTTTGAAGTTTGACAGGATTACATAATCATGGCACTTATTGGGTTTTTTTTTTCTATTGATTTCAATTATGGATCACTGTGTCCATATTTTTTTTTTATTTAATTACTTTCAGCCGGTTATTTTTGCTTGTTACTTATATCGTTTTTGTGACTTCTTTTAAATATTTTTTTTCTTTTCTTAAAAATCACGTTGTTCTTCAAAAACTGTCATTTTCCTTCTGTACTTATCTAATTTTTTTTTTTTCTCTTCTTTCTTTGCCATTCTTAATCACTCAGATAAATTACCTAGCACATTAACTATATTTACAGGGTTGTAGCTAGTAATAGAGATGGTACTATCACTAATAAGAAATTAAAATTCTATACTTAACACGTAATACAACTTATTTACTTGCTGGTAAAGCTCTTGTATTTCCTTAAGCTATTCCATTTATTTCTGTTCAATCCCTTTATGAATGCCATCACAAGCACTGCATTCGCCAACATGCGGAAATATAATTTGTTGCATTAAAGATTTAAATGTTCCCAATACTTTATGTTGCATAAACACAGCTTTCGCAACCCTACTGAACCAGAAACTTTTGTTGTGCTGCCACGAGTTATTGTTGCAGTTGTGCTAAGTATTATGAATATTTATGTTTATACTACGACGAGTATGAATTCCTTACAAAGTATTTCAAATACAAAACTATAAAGTATCAACCGCAAAACACTTGAAAAACATATTTCACATCCATTGTTTTGCATAAACTGCGTCGTTTATCATCAGAGTTAGACAAACTGTTTCCAATTTGCACAAAGGGATGCGAAGATATTACGCGGATTTATGCGCGTCGACCAATGGAGACGGTAAGATGGAGAATGTCGGCATAGGTATTCCACAGGACTTCTTAGATTTTGAGTAAGCTTTAGGTATTACTTAACTGAGATTGGTCTGCAAATCTGTTATAAAAAGTAAATAACAGAAGGTATGATGGTTAATCTCACAGAACTACCATGGGGGAGATTTTTGGTTTGATTCCTGTCTCCAGTCATATACATATTATATTTCTTTCATTGCCGGCCCCCTTGATGTTGTCGACAGCAACTTCGCGATATAGTGTCGAGTTAACCGGCATGTCTAGTAAAAGCTTCTCAGCCAGCGACGTTCGCTTTCGTCGAAAAACAAGTAGGTGCCGTTAGTTGTAAATCTAAAAATATTCTTCTTCTTCTTAATTGGCAGCAGCAACAGAAATTCATCTATCAGTAGCCGCACAAAGAAAAGAATTCCAAATCTTTCACCTGGTCCGTCTAAAGAAGTTTTGGTCGCCTCCTCCTGCGCCGCCCATCGAGTTTATTGACGAGGACCTTTCGGTCTGGAACATTTTCATCCATTCGTACAACGTGTCCAGGCCAGCGCATTCAGTCTATTTCAACGTGCTTACAGTTCGTGGTTCATTTGACGACGATACTCGCCGTTAACGATGATGGGTCCAAATATTTTGCGAACTATTTTTCTCTCGAAGACTCCCTCTTGTGTCATTACCCAGAATTCTGCACTGTAGAGCAAGACAGGTAGGATCAGAGTCTGGTAGAGTTAGATCTTTGTTCTTAGCATATAGTAGCAGCGGTTTGCGATCAATAATCGTCTGTTGATTTCCAAGCTGACATCATTATTATTGTTTATCGCTGAGCAAAGGTAGACAAAATCATCTACCACTTCAAAGTTACAATTGTCAATGTTGGCCCTTTGTTCGTTGAAACAAATGGTTTTCTCCCCATTTATCACTAGACCCACTTTCGCCGACTGCTTTTCAATGCTGGAAAAGGCCGCAGGAACATCCCACATTCCACGGGCAAAAATATCTATATCACACGCAATCAGCATGTGACTTTTGTTACACCCATGACGATGTTAAAGAGATCGCAAGACAGACAATTACCTTGTCTAAATCCTCGCTTGGAAGAAAATGGCACAGATAGATTTTTGCCAATTTTGACTGAAGACTTCGTATCAGTCAGTGTCATCCCGCTAAGTCGTATTAGCTTCACGGGAATACCAAACTCAGCCATAGCATCCAGTCCATTTCTGTCGTATCGGACTTTCGAATGCAGCTTTGTAATCGATGAACAGAAGATAAGTGTCGATTTGCATTTCTAGGGTCTTCTCCAGGATTAGGCTTAGTGTGAATATCTGGTCGGTCGTGGATTTACCAGATCTAAAGACACACTGATGAGGTCCAATCAGGTTCGCCATAATGGGCTTTAGTTTTTCACATAACACACTAGGCAGAGCCTTGTACGCGATAGGTAAAAAGCTGATCCCGCGATAGTTGATACATACATTTGGATCGCCTTTCTTGGCTTTTTACCTTTTGGTAGAACTTTCGGGCTTCACCTTTATCCCTGTACTTTTCGATATCCTGGCTCTCTGTTTTCTTTCATAGACGCTTTCTCTGCCTAACAGGCGTTTAATCTCTCTTCTCTTCACGCATTGCCATTGGCTGCAGTTTTGCCTTGTATAAAGTTTCCAATTCCTCAGACATTTTTCGACATTCACCAGCGTACCAGGATTTGTCTGAGTGTGGTTTTTCATAACCCAGTACGGTCGTTGCGGCAGTGGTTATAGAATTCGTAATATGCTGCCATTGGGTGTCGGGAACATCAGTATTAGGGGGGTTGATTCGAAGTAATTGAGAGAGTTATTAAGCTAGTTGCTTTGGCTATTTCGGTGGTATGCAGCTTTGTGATGTCTAGCTTCCTATGCGTTTGTTAGGCACTGCTTACTCTCGTGCGTGCCTTGGTTGTAACAAGGTGGTGATCCGAGTCAATATTTGCACCGCGCATCACACGCACGTCCATAACGCTTGATACATGTCTTCCATCAATTACCACGTGATCAATCTGGTTGCTTGTATTGGGATGTCTAGGTTGCCTTGTGGATATCTTTGTGCGGGAATCTGGTTCCACTAACTAACATGATTTTGCCGACTAGAAGCTAATTAGACTGAATTTCCCGACTAGGCCGCTTTGTAAATTTTTCTCATTAGGATATAGTGACGATCGAATTTTGTACAAATGCGTAAATAATGATGCTAGAATTGAAATCTTTCCACCCGATTAAATACAAATACGAGTACAGGAATTCTTTTATGCATGAGCTTACATAAAAAATTCTTAAAGAAGAAATTCACAAAATATAAGAAGTTATAATCAATACAATATTTTGTCATTTGTATGTGGGTACCAGCAGCAATTCGCCAACTGGAATTTAAAGGAACAAATATAGTTTTTTTCTCCGAACACATAATTTTGTATAGAAAGTACCATTAGTGGCCATTATGCTTATTTTCAATCCAAAATCAAGACTTTAGAAAATAATACCACTAGTAAATTTTCATTTGGATCGTTAAAATTTCCTGGACTTGTTGTGGTGGTAGTGAACTCGACTATGTCGCACCTTAAATTTGTGGAATATTTTATGTATTAATTTTCTACGATAAATTTGGAACAGAACAATAAAATTTAGACTGATTTAGGCTTAAGCTTTTTCATTTATCTATGAAAATTTATGCATATTTATAAAAAAAAACTTACGGTTAAAATCCTAACAGAAAATTCATAAAATGTTTAGGTACGGCAGCGTCGAATGCACCTACAACACCTTAATTTGTTTTATTTGTTAATCATGACCTATGCCCATACCTTAAATTGCCCAGACAACATACATAGGTGAGCAGTTTGACGCACCCTAAAGTATGGTTTACACGCTATCTACCCATATCTACTCATATCCCCTCAGCTGCAAGAGCGAGATAGCCTAATTAGAAAACATGTAGGAGTAAGCAAAGACAAACATTACAAAATTATAGCAAAGTAATATTGAATTATAGGAAGGTGGATAGGAAATCAAAATGTACTGAAATGACAGGAGATAGGAGATATGGGTGGATAGCGTGTAAATCAACCTTAATATACACACAACTTAGAAGTAACTAAACACAACCGACATCATCACTGTCGAGTTGTTGTGTACATTTATAAATCTTTTCTAAGTTAATACAGTTAAAAGACTTATAATTTATCCGGCTGGGGAACCGGAACACTTTTGAGTTTATTCCCATGCTGCTCATGGGGTCTTTCTTATTCATTTACCGAACGATAGTTGTGAATCTCTGCTGTATAACATCATATTTCCTGCTCCCTGTTATCCACATACATACAACTACTGCTGAGCACAACAACAAGAGTATTATAGCTGGTAGAATTATACTTGCAAGGACATGCGATTTGGCCATTGACGCACAACCGGAACAAAAACGATACGAAATAGTTGATAATATTGCAAAAAGCCGAGAAAAATGTTGAATAACATTGAGTCTTGAATGTGTTTCAATTGGTTTAAAGACCAACTCCTCAACTTTTAATGATTCCAATGTCCATTGTCTTAAAATAAACGATTATTGTCACTATTCGAAGTCGAATATAAGTATGTATATTATTTTTATTTCGCAAAAATCGGACACCAGAATCGGAATCTATAATTAATTCTATGAAAATTTTACCAAGAAACTATGTGTCTAAAATCAATTAATATCTCCCGCTGAGAAATATTACAAGTTTAGGGTATCTAAATCAGAAAAAACAATTGTTTTTTGAAACCTTCTACGTAATACTAACACCGCAAACAATAAATATTCTCGTAAGTTTATGTCAGACCCATGCCAAAAAAAGTAAAAAAATCGTTGTTGAAAATTCCATTGATGAACAGAGCTCATGCCACACAAACTCTGAGTGATATTTCAATCATCTCTTTAAATACCTTCAGGAATGAAGATAAAATACTCGGATTACAATCAACAAATTTTACCTCTCTAGTTTCCAAAATAAAACTTTGTCACTACTTTCGATGCGTTAAACCATAAAAGAGCCATGAGTCAGTATGATATATATGCTGACATATAACTTTAAGAAAAGTCACTACCTGACACCTATTATCTTATACTACACCTTTATACTCCTATTAAATTTACTATAATTTTTTGTCGAGTTTATGAAATGAACTATACAAAAGGACCAAAACACGTAACCATATGTTGTCTTTGTCCCACCAACCGCCAACCAAGTCCAATGACCAACAAAATGAAAAGAGCAAGTTGCAGCTGCTTCTATTAAACCATATTTTTAATTTTCTGAAATTCCATTTGTTGTTGCTACTGCTATGGCTGTTGGTGTTCGTTTTCGATTGCAACGAAATTTATATCGTAATCCATATTTTATAAATACTCTCTTAACACGAATGCAACATTTTCATTTACGCTTCGCACTTTATGTACATATCTGTTCGCTGCGAATATTTCCAAATGTATTAAAGACGCTGGCAGTAAAGAAAAACAATGTAGTTCGAACACAAAATATCCCAAGGATGTTTGCACACATTGTGTTAGATTACTATATATGATGGCAAAAGATATTTGTATAATTATTTTAAGTTTAAATTTTATAGTCGTTTATTGAGATGTTAGCTATAGATAATGGGTTGCATACATGGTATGTGAATGATAGGTACTTACATATATACTTTAAAGGTTAAGGCGTATTCGTTCAGTAGTAATAAACAACACAATGCACGATATTTGAAGGTGTCTAAAAGTAAACAGACCTATTCGGTATTTTCGATTATCTATATCTATATACAAAACCATTAAATAAATTTCAGTCATGTAAACTGACTGAAGATATAAATATGGTATGATATAATTCGTCATCAAATGTAAACATTAAATTCAATATCTCTAGAAATATGGTAATTTTGTATGGGATTACCGAATGCGTATTTTACCATATCAAATTATTGGGAAAATATAAATTATCTGGAAATTGGCAAATTTGTATATATCCCAGTTTGTTTGGAGTCAACGTTCCATTTACTAAATTCAGTGTACTTAAAAAAAGAACTATAGAGCCTATTTCGGTCTTTTGTATGAGAGGTACCAAAACGGGTGTGTCGAACGCTTTGGTTTTCTGAGGTTTAGCCTACAATTACAAGAACAATTAACTGACCAAATTTAAATATTCTTCAGTTGCCCGTTTGATAATAATGGGGGAAATTTAAACTTTCCAAAAGTGTCCATTTTGTATGGGACGTACCAGAAGAGTTTTGCCGATTAGTCCATATTTATTCCTAAGTCAATCCCCCACAAGCGTATATCTTATGCAAAATATGGAAGCCTTCAGTGTACTAACAAAAAAGATATGTATGTAAAACTATAAGAGAGAATTCGGACATTTGTATGGGAAGTACCAGAACAGAAGTGGCAAAGGTTTCGATTTTCTGAGAGTTTGGCTGTTATTACAAGGTTATTAAACTGATAAAATTTAAATATCCTTTAGTTCGAGTTAAAGCTATTGAAGAAACATTATATTTCAAAATATAGGTAATTTTGCATGGGAAGTACCAGAAGAGGTCGGCCTAATAAATGGACTATATTCCTGAGCCAAACACCCGCAAGCGCACATCATACGAATAATATGACTGAATTCAGTGTTTTTACAATAAATATGTGTATGTAAAACTAGGTGAGCCAATTTTGTAATTTGAATGGGAGGTGTCAGAAGAGGTGTGACAAAGGTTTGGGTTTTCTAAGGATTTATCTACTATTAGAAGACAATTAAACTGACCGAATTCGATTTTCCTCTAGTTGTACATTTATGAGTTATGGAAGAAGTCTGTGGCCGTATGTCAAACCTATGTAACTCCATTTTTTGAAAACATGAGAAAAACACAGTTTAATGATCAGACATACCTAGTTTTACACATAAATTGCCATTTTTTGATTTTTGTTTTTCAAATAACTTTTATATAAGAAACTATATCAAAACTAGCGGACCCGGCAAACTTCGTCTCGCCCCAATTTAACACCTTCAGATAAACTCCAGAGTGACAGATAGTCCAAATTTCAATGTGATTCATTTGAATTTAATGGAAATCTGTATAGATTGATATGATAAACAATGTTTTTCGTTTTATTTTCCGACGTATAGCTGACCAGGCGAAAAACAGAGAAATTAGAGATTAATCCCACAGACCTTCAACGAGTGGTCTTGCGATTTATTGGTTGTCATCGCAAGAGCTAATCGAACGGGGAATCAAAATTGATGATCAGTTGTAATAATCCGAATTCGTGAGATAAGTAATTCTCTCCATCGAATTTGCCCTTGATGATCGTCAGTTGAATCACAGTATTTATCAGTTTCTTGACGGAAAACCGCGTACAGTTGCAAAATTTCGGTTAACCTTTATGTCAACGGCAAGATACCTGGGTATGTTTTGCGTTTTCAAAACGCTGCACAGTGGTTGCCGTTTCATACAAAGAGCGGCCAAAAATAGAAGGAGTATTCATAGCTGAATAATATTTGGCACATCTCACAGTCTCTTTTAATGACACAAATTTCTAAAATTTGGTTAAAATCTGTGAAAGAATTCAATGACCTCTCTTAGATCCTGAAAATTTAAATTTCACAGTTGGCACACCAAAGTCGTCATATCCATTGATTACATCATTCTATGACTAAATCTCAAATTTGGTCAATGTCGGGCAAAGGATTCAAGGACCTCTCTTCTATCCTGAAAATTTAAATTTCACAGAAGGCGTACAAAAGTTGGAATATCCATTGATTCCATGACTAAATCTAAAATTTGGTCTATGTCGGACAAAGGATTCAAGGACCTCTCTTAGATTATGAAAATTTTAATTTCATAGGAGGCATACCAAAGTCGATATATTCATAGATTTCATCAATCTATGACTAAATCTACAGTTTGGTCAATGTCGGACAAAGGATTCAAGGACCTCTCTTAGAGCACACAATCAAATAAATGACACCGAAAACGGTGAGGCCGCTTTGTTCAGTTGAAGATAACTTAACAATCCGCAAATTTCCGCAGCTGAAATTTACATCATATTATCTGTAAATTTTGGTAAATATTTACAACAAATTAGGTTGTCAACTTCGATCGACTTCGCAACTAAATCTTTAAGTGAAATTTAAGTCTACACACGAGATGGTACTGAAATAAGCACATATAATAAATTAATTAAATAAAACAGACACAGCATGCTGAAAACTTTTTAATTCTTTTAAATAATACCTAATACCTTTCATTACAATATTTAATTTTTCCATTGTTTGAACAATATTTTTTAAAGAGGTTTTTACGTTTTATTTTGGACCTTCACTTGAAAGTTACTCACGCTGCGAAACAAAATTTTTTCATAGTCTGCCTTTGGCAGCTAGTCTTAAAGAGGACAGGTGGAATAAAGCAAAAACAAAAGTAATTTGAAAGAGCAAAATCTATTGTGAGATAGTGTTGCCACAGTATTACCCAGAATTTTGACTTAATTTTTTTTTATTTTTGGCCAATGGGGACGACCACTGTGCGCTGTAGCTCTGAACTGAATAATCGGATCGACTTGAAATCTCATTATATCCTAGCCATAACTGTTTAACGTAACAGTCCCAAGTTTGGTTAGGATTGAATCACCCTTTTGGAAGATAAAGCCCCTTACAAAACTGCACCCTTACTTCAAAAGCATACATACCTGGGTATGTATAGTTAAATGCACGCAAATATGATGATATAATTGAAAAGTTTAGTTTATTTTGAGTGGACGACAGTTATGTCTGAGTTCTGGGTCGTCGTCAGAATCCAAGAGGTCGTCCTCATATTTTGCTTTCGAGTTACCGAGTTAGAGCCTTATTTGACAGATGGACAAGCCCTTCTGGAAGGTGTTTTGTGTCTAGGGCCTGAAGCAGGGGTTTCGACAGAATTACATCCCATGAGGATCTTGGGAGCCTTTCAGGTATCTGGTTTCGGAGAACCACTATGTACCAGACTGGGATTATGACTGCCTTTTGACAGTGTAGGTTTGTTTTTTGACACACTTGTAGCAGATCGACTATCGGAGCCTTGCGACACCACTCTACTAGACTAGGTTTTAGCAGCGGACAACATGCTACAGCCTATAACCGACGCGCTAGTAATCGGGTCTTCGGAAATTATGAAGCCCTTGACCGGATACGCTGGGCATGATTTTTTCGTACATTTGGAAGAAAACTTGAGGAAGATTCTTTGTTCGTACTCACTGGCATTCGACACTATGTTGGCCTAAGCCTCTTAGCCGCCCCCACTGGGAAAAACAGACGCTAAGAGGAATGTTTCTACTTATATATAAATACGTGTGTCTGCATATACAACCACTTTTTTCCTAAAACAATGACTAAATATAAGGGTTAAACTGGTAATCATAAAATTGAAATTGTCTGTCTGTCTGTCTGTCTGTCTGTCTGTCTGTCTGTCTGTCTGTCTGTCTGTCTGTCTGTCTGTCTGTCTGTCTGTCTGTCTGTCTGTCTGTCTGTCTGTCTGTCTGTCTGTCTGTCTGTCTGTCTGTCTGTCTGTCTGTCTGTCTGTCTGTCTGTCTGTCTGTCTGTCTGTCTGTCTGTCTGTCTGTCTGTCTGTCTGTCTGTCTGTCTGTCTGTCTGTCTGTCTGTCTGTCTGTCTGTCTGTCTGTCTGTCTGTCTGTCTGTCTGTCTGTCTGTCTGTCTGTCTGTCTGTCTGTCTGTCTGTCTGTCTGTCTGTCTGTCTGTCTGTCTGTCTGTCTGTCTGTCTGTCTGTCTGTCTGTCTGTCTGTCTGTCTGTCTGTCTGTCTGTCTGTCTGTCTGTCTGTCTGTCTGTCTGTCTGTCTGTCTGTCTGTCTGTCTGTCTGTCTGTCTGTCTGTCTGTCTGTCTGTCTGTCTGTCTGTCTGTCTGTCTGTCTGTCTGTCTGTCTGTCTGTCTGTCTGTCTGTCTGTCTGTCTGTCTGTCTGTCTGTCTGTCTGTCTGTCTGTCTGTCTGTCTGTCTGTCTGTCTGTCTGTCTGTCTGTCTGTCTGTCTGTCTGTCTGTCTGTCTGTCTGTCTGTCTGTCTGTCTGTCTGTCTGTCTGTCTGTCTGTCTGTCTGTCTGTCTGTCTGTCTGTCTGTCTGTCTGTCTGTCTGTCTGTCTGTCTGTCTGTCTGTCTGTCTGTCTGTCTGTCTGTCTGTCTGTCTGTCTGTCTGTCTGTCTGTCTGTCTGTCTGTCTGTCTGTCTGTCTGTCTGTCTGTCTGTCTGTCTGTCTGTCTGTCTGTCTGTCTGTCTGTCTGTCTGTCTGTCTGTCTGTCTGTCTGTCTGTCTGTCTGTCTGTCTGTCTGTCTGTCTGTCTGTCTGTCTGTCTGTCTGTCTGTCTGTCTGTCTGTCTGTCTGTCTGTCTGTCTGTCTGTCTGTCTGTCTGTCTGTCTGTCTGTCTGTCTGTCTGTCTGTCTGTCTGTCTGTCTGTCTGTCTGTCTGTCTGTCTGTCTGTCTGTCTGTCTGTCTGTCTGTCTGTCTGTCTGTCTGTCTGTCTGTCTGTCTGTCTGTCTGTCTGTCTGTCTGTCTGTCTGTCTGTCTGTCTGTCTGTCTGTCTGTCTGTCTGTCTGTCTGTCTGTCTGTCTGTCTGTCTGTCTGTCTGTCTGTCTGTCTGTCTGTCTGTCTGTCTGTCTGTCTGTCTGTCTGTCTGTCTGTCTGTCTGTCTGTCTGTCTGTCTGTCTGTCTGTCTGTCTGTCTGTCTGTCTGTCTGTCTGTCTGTCTGTCTGTCTGTCTGTCTGTCTGTCTGTCTGTCTGTCTGTCTGTCTGTCTGTCTGTCTGTCTGTCTGTCTGTCTGTCTGTCTGTCTGTCTGTCTGTCAACTAAATGTGTTGAACGAGTTCATATTTCCCTAAAACTACTTACGGTATTGCAAATGGGATACATGGCTCCGCCCCTTCTGGGACCTAACATACAAAAACATCATTCCGCCCACTTTAGAAATCAAGTTATAATATCAATACACCCGACGGGATCGTACCCAAATTCTGTACTTAGTAAAGCCATTACAGGATAAAGTTTTGGAAAAAAAAATTGGAAGTCTAGCCACGCCCCTTCTGGTACCTCCCATACAAATTCACCTTTCCACCCACTTTAAATATGGAGTAATAATATCAATAAATCCATCGCGCTCGTACCCTAATTCTTAATTTAGTAAAGCTATAGCAGGATACAGTTTTTAAGAAAAAAAAAACTGAAGTCTACCAACGCCCCATTTGGTACCTCCCACACACATCTGGTACCGCCCACTTTAGAAATCCATTAATATTATTATTAGAACTACCGCGATCGTGACCAAATTCTGTATTTAGAAAAGTTCAAGCAGGATAAAGTTTTGGAGAAAAAATCTGGAAGTCTAGACACGCCCATTCTGGTACCTCCATACAAATGTACCTTTTCGCCCACTTCAGAGGTGGAATAATAATATCAATACACAATGACACAATACAACAATGACACGATAGTGCCCTAATTCTGTATTTAGTAAAGCTATAACAGGATAAAGTTTTGGAGAAAAGATCTGGATGTCTAGACACGCCCCTTCTGGTACCTCCCATACAAATGTACCACGCCGCCCACTTTAGGGATGGAGTAATAATATGAATATACTCGACACGATCGTGATTCAATTCTGTATTTTATTAAGTTACTAGTGGGCCCGGCAATGCTTCGCTATTGCATATTAACTTGTAATATATTTCACATTTAGGTCTACAAAGTACTTTGAAAACAGTACTTAAGCTCGACAATAATATGTTGAGTTTATTAACTTATGTAACTAATTTCAAGTAACTCCTTAACATGGAAGTTAACTAATTAAGTTTTATTGTTTTAAATTCTAAATATGATAGGCTCTATGACGATAGTAAAATGTTCATCATCAAAGTCATACCTATAGTTTCGACATGTAGATTAAGTTTTGTCTGTATGTAGGGAGAAAAACACTTCTTTCACAAATTGGAAACAGAAATTCCTCTAAAGATCAAAATTCAATTTTTATGTTTATCTGTAGTAGCGGGAACCGTCTGAATACTAACTATGTCATTGGGCGTAAAAATCACCTTTGTTATGCCTTCTCCTCTTATTGACCGCAAATAAAAATTTCGTTTTAAGCTTCATGCCTTTAGCCATAAAAACCTCCTTTGTCATGTCTTCTTCTCATACGGACCAAGAATATACCCGAATACTGAAATATTGAACTCGTATTACCATTTTTTGAGATAATTCGGTCACCAACATTTGCCTTAACAAAGTGATGATCTCCCGCGCTGCATGGCATATTACGCCGTCGTGTTGGAACCATTTCTACTTCAAATAATGTGCAATGACATGATAAATAAAAAAAAAATGAATTTATCGTTTCTCTTGCTCTAGTTCTTCTACCAGTTGGATTTTATATGAATGTAGACCAAGATCTTTCCTCAGCATTTGAGACCGAGTTGCTGAGAACGGCGTCGGTTCGATAAATTCGAGTCCCCTTTCACACTTACGTCTACAGCGTCGATGGCTTCTATTAGCTGCTCAGATGGATGGCTATATGCACCCTAAACTTCACAATGGGCTCCATAAGTTTGACGAACAGAACGCGCATTTTATCTGTAGGATTTATTACCGATTCACTCTTCTGAAAAGTAATTAAAAAATTCATATCTCTAAAGTAAATTAAAAACAAATCACTGTTTTAGTCTGCGCAGCTACCATGTGTCCTAAATTGCCTGGTGTACGGAACATTATTTGATACAGATAAAAAGTTAAATATTGAAGTGCGTGGGCAGAGCCTCGGCACTTTTTACTTATTAAGTTCCAAATAGCCTGTTCATTAGGGCGGATAAATTTGTTCGCGTCGAAAAAAAAACGTGGTAATCGTATACCAATATCGGAATCTACGATGAATTCTTATAAAATTTCACTAAGAAACAATATGTATAAGATCAATTCCTACTTCGCGCTGAGAAGCATGAAGATTTCAGGTAGACATATTTTTTAACAATGAGCAACTATTGAAACCTTCAGACCTGTGGGCCCCGGCTCTAATTTTACCTACTATTCCGACGCTTGGAGACCAAGACGAAGAGAATGGTATATTTTTGACATTGTTTTCTGTATGCCAGCACTCAGAGGCCATAACTTTTTAACCAATATATAAATTTGCTTCTTAAATACTTCATTTAGTTTGTTGGGAAGTCAGTTTTACGCAGAAAACAAAAAATCTCTATGTGAAATCCTCCTGCTTCCCAGCGCGAGCTAGGAATTGAATTTAGACACAAATTTTATTGGCGAAATTTTCTAACAATTCATCGTAGATTCCGATTTTGGTTACGATTTTTGCGAATAAAAAAAATGGCCCACCTTACTATTCATATCTCTTGGCGAACTGGGGCGTACCACAGCCTACTTCCACCGTTACTGTAATTCATATTGCAACAATAACATATGTAACAAATTACATCTTCATACCTCTGATAGTTCATGGGATATAGCCTTTTTTACTTTCAAGTTGTATAGGCGGGCCACGCTCCTTTATCCAATCACAACTAAGTATAGCTGGAGACTAACAACAGGTCATCAGTACCACTTTCTTAAATTATCTTATAAATCAGTCTATAATAAAAGCCGTCATAGAGATTTTTGAAAAAGGGGCGAGGCACCGCCTTTTACCTACCTGGCAGTAGTTATTCATACTGCTCCAACAACATATATACCAAATCTCATTTTCATACCTCTGATAGTTCATGAGATATAGCCCTTTTGATTTTCAAGTTGTATAGGCGGTGTCACGCCCCTTTATCCAATCACAACCAAATATAGCCCGGGATTATCTACAGGTCAACAGTACCACTTGGTAAATTTTTCGTATCAATCTGTCTATTGGAAAAGCCTGCAAAGCGATTTTTTAAAAGGGGGCGTGGCACCGCCCACTTCCACCTTGGCTGAAATTAATACTGCTTCAACAACATATATACCAAATCTCATCCTCATACCCCTGATAGTTCATGAGATATAGCCCTTTTTATTTTCAAGTTGTATGGGCGGTGCCACGCCCCTTTAACCAATCACAACCAATTATAGCCAGGGACTATCTACAGGTCAACAGTACCACTTGGTAACATTTTCGTATCAATCAGTCTATAAAGCCTGCAAAGCGATTTTTTAAAAGGGGGCGTGGCACCGCCCACTTCCACCTTGGCTGAAATTAATACTGCTTCAACAACATATATACCAAATCTCATCCTCATACCTCTGATAGTTCATGAGATATAGCCCTTTTGATTTTCAAGTTGTATGGGCGGTGCCACGCCCCTTTGTCCAATTGGACCGAATTGTAAATCTAAACCATCCGGGCGCCACCCAAACGCATGCAAAAAAATTTATGCAAATCGGTCCAGCCGTTTAGGAGGAGTTCAGTCACAACACACGTACGGTAGAATTTTATATATAAAGATAACAGGATAAAGTTTTGGAGAAAAAATTGGAAGTCTCGCGGCGTCCCTTATGGGACGTCCCATACAAATGTACCTTTTCGCCCACTTCAGAGATGGAGTAATAATATCAATACATCCAACGCTATAGTGCCCAAGTAAAGCTATAACAGGATAAAGTTTTGCAGGATAAACCTAGAAGTCTAGACGCGCCCCTTCTAGTACCTCCCATACGAATTTACCACTCCACCCACTTTAGAAATCGAGTAATAATAGCAATATAATAGCAATTTTTTTATTTTACTGAGGGTGATGGTATATGTAAGTCGGGTCGCCCGACTGAAACTTTCTTACTGGTTAATATTTAAAATAAACAATATTTCTAACAAAATCCAAAAAAAAGAAAAAAATACCGAAAATTTCAACAAACCAGTTAGATATAATTTGTATGCTAACGGCAGCCATTAACCATACAAGACGTACGTACGTACCCGGGTGTGCTGCTGTTGACGAACGAAAGGGGTTCTGCTGTTGACATAATGGTTAAGCAACATTCATATCGAAAACTGTCCCGAGCACTGAAAACTAAAAATATTTTCCCTCAGCGCTATAATATCAATAAACCTGGGCCCTTCTTACCAAAGTTTGCAAAAGAAAATCACACTAATCATGGACGACATCGGTGTTTGCAATCCTAAATAAATCTCTGTTGTTTCCTTAATACTGCTACGTTTGTTAACATTGAAAGTACGTTGAAATAAATATTAGGGTTGGCACGCATATTTATTTTTTTGTTTTTGCACATTTCGCAACCATGTCGCGCTTTAAACCGTTAAAGCTTTAGCAAGCATTTACTTTTAATCTGTGTTAAAATACAAAATAATGCAAACATTTCAAGTACCACATACATAGGTACTTATGATGGTAAAACGCGTACTACGCTACTACTCTTGTGTGCACGACCCGTTGTACTCACGAACCCTACTAATCGCACTTGTGAACACTCTTAGCATGTCGGGGTGAAAGGGTGCGGCGGCCCGCTATCACTTGCTACTAAATGTAACAAAATCCCCCAGAGATACTTTGAGGTTATTTGTTTTATACTTTAGTTTCGCATGTGACTGCGAAAGGGAAAATATTTGTCACGCAAGTGGAATTGTGCATATGAAAACAATCTGTAAGAAGTATTAAATTTGGGGTGGGGTTGACTTTTTTGTTGTTAAATCGCTTACAATGAAATGCAATCAATAGGGGATAATGTAATACAATGATATGAAATTTGTATAATGTTTTAGAGAACATTGTTGCATGAAGAAAAAAAATTCAAATATGCGACGTGTGACACAGCCCTAGGATAAAAAAGGCATCAAGAGTAAAACTTTAAGCCTATAGATACATTTAAAAATGAACAACGCCACGTCTGCGGATGGTATATGATCTTAGTACATAGAGCTTAAATTTAAACTGTATGTCTTTACATTTAAAGCAGAAACATTTAAAAAGGTTTACATTATTTGGCAGGTGTGATCTTCATATCAACGTTTACGTGTTTCGTATATTATCATTATTTCAGTTTTTTGTTCTCAAACATATCCATTATATTAAATTTTGTTTCTTTACTGTAGTAAGTTAACCACTTTCTTTTAGCAGTTACAGTTCTAGCGATAAATAAAATATAGTAGCAATGATTTATGCTCTCCAACATTGAAACTATGTGTAGGAGGTGTACCACTAGAATGTGTATTAAGCTTGATTAATATTTGACTATTTTGTCATTTAGTGACAAATGATTCTGGATAAAAGCTTTACTTTTTTCGAAAACTACTTCGCAGAGCAATACATTTTACAAGGGAGCACCATCATTATTTTAGTATTTCAGTGTTCAGCATGATGTTTTGGTACATACGAGGGATATTTGATAAATCGTAAGCCAGACAACAGCAGGAATTTTAATACCATGTACATAAAAGTTTATAAAGTAATTTTTGATATTTTTTAATTAAATTCACACTAGTTTCTTTTTTTTGTTCAAGATTAATCTATTTATGCTGTGCAACATTTGCGGCTTCATACTTAGCAAGCTACCCATATGTGCAAAGGAAATGTAGCAGATGATATCGATGATGCATATGTATCGATATATGTATGCCATGGAATATACGTTTTAGGGTGAAACGGTAAATATTGATTTAGGTTTTGAACGTTGTCGCCGAGTCATCTTTTTATAACCATGAGAATCTTGTGTTTTCTTGAGCAGCAATCAAATATACCAATTAATTTTTGAAAAATGTAAATATTCCACTGGCGTTATCCTTAAAAAAATAGAATGCTGATATCGCCGCCAACCAGGAGATGACATTGACACAACAGAGACTTAAACATTGCAATGTCTACTACAGCTGCCAGAAGCACTAATTTGGATGGATACTTGTAATTGGTCAGAGACTAAAACATTTTGCCTCGCGGTTTAATCCTGTAAGTCATCGAATAGACACAGTTTGGATCAAAATGATAAATTTCTCCATCACGCTGGTTTGCTCACATGCCCCGACAAAAGATAAAGACAAAAGATTATAAATACATTCCATGAGTGCCTAGAAGAAACATACGGCCGCTGCCATGGTCACAAAATTAAAATTGTCCTGAGATGTGTATGGCAAAAGTGCAAGGGAAGATGTTTCTAGTTCATCGATCGGTAAATTTTGCCTATATACTAGCATGTCCAACAATGTGAGCCTCAAGATGAATGAGCATAAAGATATTCACAAAGATGTATCATATGAGCATAAAGATACATCCATCCGTTAAAAAGCTATCAATCAGAGTTTGATACTCCCACCTCCAATACAAAAACTTCCCCCCCACTCTTTGGGGATTAACAAATTCATAAAAATATTCTCAGCTAATATAAACAATTTAAACTCAGTTGTTGACATTTCAGAAGTAGTCAAAAGTTTATAACATAAAACAGATGTTATCGGCTTAAAAATTACCGTCCACCTCGATCCGATCGTTAAAAAACTACTCCCACGTCCCATACAAACTCCCCCTTATTGGGGTATGTCCCTGCGATTG
Source organism: Muscina levida (assembly GCA_964034835.1). Taxonomy (NCBI): domain Eukaryota; kingdom Metazoa; phylum Arthropoda; class Insecta; order Diptera; family Muscidae; genus Muscina; species Muscina levida. The sequence continues at coordinate 87,555,896 of OZ035882.1, read as the reverse complement.
CACCCGTATATAGTTGCAACTTTGTATGCAAGCTTCCATACTCTAAGCGGAGGTTAAGTATTAAAATGAGCCCGATCGGTCAAAAACTACTCTCTCCTCCCGCACAAACTCTTCCTTTTTGGGGTCTGTCCCTGCGATTGCAGCCGTATTTCAAGAGGTATATAACTGACATATAGCTACTTCTGGTATATAGCTACTTTGTAAGACCCATACAAACTCCTCCTTTTGGGGTTATATAGCTACTTTGTAAGACCCATACAAACTCCTCCTTTTGGGGTGTCCGCCTAACTGCTCCCCGAATGCAGCCGTAGGTTAGAAAATATCGAGCTGAAATTTGATATGCAAGCTTTTATTCTATAATAGGAGCTTACGTTGTGTGATGAGCAATCTTGGACTAATACTTATCCCACCTTCCATACAAACTCCCCCTTTTTGGGGGTGTCCGTCTGTATGTCCCTGTAGTTTATGAGCTTTCGGGCCTTTCTAATGAATCCGGTTTGTTGCACATCGGTTCGGTGGTTTTCAAGGCTATAGCGGCCATACGTAGAAACAAATGTTCACTTTTATATATATAGATAGTGTGCAGGCAAAACTACCGCCCTGCCTGAGACCACTTACCGCTTACTGGATCCTTACCAATCATTACCGAGGATTTAGTGTTCTCTAGGGTACATCTATAAAGGCGTATTAACTTTATAGGAATACCAAACCTAGACATGGCTTCATATAACATATTCCTTATCGGAGAGTAGAAGACATCTTTATAGTCAACAAAGAAGTGGTGCATATCGATCTGCTTTTCATGAGTTTTCTCCAGGATTTGTCGTAAAGTGAATGTGTAATCTGTTGTAGATTTATCAGCTAAAAAGCCGCTCTGATGAGGTCAAATTAGTTTTTCTACAATTGGCTTTAGATGTTCAAACTTTATGCTCGATAGGACCTTGTACGCAATTGGTAATAGACTTATTCCACCGTAGTTATTACAGTCGCTCCTTTCTTGTATATGGGACATAACAAACTGAGACTCCGATCCCCGGACATGCTCTCTTCTAGCCAGATGAGCTGATACATGCTCCTAACCAGCTCCTAACCATCAGCTTTAAACAATTCATCCAGGGGGTCATTCGCTCCAGCCGGTTTGTTAGTTTAAAGGCGGGATATTGCCACGCGTATTTCGCTCAGGCTCGGAGAAGGACAGTTGATACGATCGTCATGGATTATAGCTGGGTCCTCTGGAGTGTTGTCCGTATGCAGTTGGTTGCTGAATTGTTCTCTATATATCTTGACGCTATCCGGGTCCGTCACTAGCTGACCATAGCTGTCCTTGCCGTGTGTTGCCGCCACCTACAAAATCTGTATAAATTTAACTGTAGAATCGCCTTGTTTGCACAGTACTAAAAATCTACTTGATTGTCAAATTATTGTCATTAGCAAACTTAACGAAAATTAATGAATTGTCAAGTAGCGTTCCCTAGCATCCGCCCTTTTTATTGAAATTGCTTAAAAGATTGGTTAGAACACGCGGTGCTCTGGGATATACTTCAAATTATAAATTAACTAAAGGATTCTAGCAGTTTTTCCACTAAAAAGTATATCTAAAACATTAATATTTTTTTATAAAATTCCTAATTAATTTGTATTTTATAGGAATTTTAATATATGTACGAATTGCTTTAATAAATCTTATTTTCTTTAAAACAAGGAGTACATTATTCAAGATCCAGCGGGAACTGCTAGCGTGGCCAAATTGCCTTTCAACACCGTGCATTCTCGCCTTAACTCTCTGGTAGATTTTTCGGGCTTCCCTACTACTTTGGAGCAACTCTGTGCACTCATCCTGTTTCTTCTTTAGCTCCATCTTTTTCCTTCTAAAGAGTTAAATTGCCTCTTGTGTCTTCTCCCTGTGCCGCTCACGAACAGCTCGCATTGCCTTTGGCTGCTGTTTCGCATGTAGCATCATGCCCCACCGCATTCGTCCCTCGCTACAATAACAATATTTCAAATTGTTCTCTTAATATGTTGAAATACTAAATACAACAACAAATTCGGTCATAGTCCCCATTGGGGCTTATGTCCGCAGATTAGTATCGGACATAATCCCCAATGAAATTGGGCATAAGCCCCAAAATCGTTTTGGGGATTATGTCCGTGTAGGGTTATGCCAAGGCACCCCCAACTACGCTACTCGCGTAGTTCGTTTTATGGAGTCGGCTATATATTGCCACTGCGAGGTAGTGTTTTCAGGGATTGGAGAATCCCGTATCAGTTGAGTTAGATGGTTGGAGTAGGCGTCCGTCAACTCTGTGGTTTGACGTTTACCAATGTCCAGCTTTCCTTGTGCCTGGCTACGTATGTAATTACCTTACTCGTTTTTATACATACCAATGTGTAGATGATAATGCACCTCATGGAAAATATAGAGAGTTGCATTATTGAAATCACAGCCCATTTTAGGGTCATACATTTTTTGTACCGTATAATCTACACAAATCATAAAAAGACGATTTGAAATAGCAGATTGGCCCTTCTAACCCAACACCTGTGTTTGTTTTTTGACTTTTGATGCTATGATAACTTTGTGTGGTACCAGGAAGTTTACTATTTTGTTGCCGACATATATGTATAATTTTTATAATTTTTTTCTTAGTGCGCAGTCCTTATATATTATTCGCCTATCTAGTGTAGCGGTAAGGCCATCACAACCAATTGTAAAATTTGAACTTTACTAATTTGTATACCCGCTGCTGTGACGTCTTCCTAATTTTTCACTTCACCCTACTGTTTGTTTTAGCGTAAAAACCAAGCATAGATGCTTCGGAAACCGTTGTGTATATGTGTGGTTTTGTGCTACATTTCAATGACTGCTATATGCGCAGCCCAAGGAGTATGTCTGTGTATGAAAATCGATTTTCTTCGACATCCCTATATTATATAATTTGAAAGTCATTTAGAAAATGTTCTGATTGAGTATGCATAAATGTGTATTTTGCTAACGTAAATTACAGAATATTGAAATTGCCAACGTGAAGCGAAAGAACGAACAGTGAAACAGATACAAATGTACATTCATTGCAGCGATGTTTTTGGCATCGATAGAAGTTTTTCCAAGGTGGATAATGATATTTACGATGAGAATTCTTGATTGTATTGGGAAATATATTATTGTACTTACTACGAAGAAAGTGTAAAAATACCTTGAGTACCAAAGTGTTTTCCACATATTGCTTGAACTGGTTGCTGGGTAACTTGTATAGGTTTCATAATATTATCGCCCTTGTTACCGTAGCAATAAGTAATTATATAATCTCTTGCGGTCAAAAATACTTAGTTGCTCTTATCTGTGTCTTGACAAATTTTAAACAAAACAAAATGACTTCCAAACGGAAATAGATTCACACAATACAACAGTTTAATGGCTTATCCAAACTTCAGTTGACTGAGAAGCTTTTACTGGACATGCCATATGGATCTACTAAAAAATTAAAAAGTACCAAATAGCTAAAAAATGTTTGTCAATAACTTCAAAAGGGCCGCCAACCTAAGCAATGTAGATTGCTGTGGCAGATATCGGAACCAGCTCCATTGCATGATAGCCACTTGTTCTGAACCATTATGCCACCAGAAGGTATTGCCCCATCACTATATGTTACTAATTATTTAGTTCCCCTTTAAACCCTAAAAATGAGTTATAGGAGAGGTTCTCGAATTGTAGTAGTTAATAGGCTTTTATTTTTAGACTCACTCTCATTTTTATACCATCACCCTTAGGGATGAGGGTATATATCATTTGATACGACCCAAAAGTGTAACACATAGAAGGAGTCACTTCAGAGCCTAGGTTTCTTTGAACCAAATTCGATTCATGTCTTTTTAAGTCGTTTGAGCCATGTCCGTCTGTCTGTCTGTCTGTCTGGTGGCTGTCCGGCTGGTTCGCACGATAACTTTCGAAAGACGCAACCAAATGTTTTGAAATTTTGCACGAGTTATTATTTTCTCAAAACTACTTACGGTATTGCAAATGGGCTACGTGGCCCCGCCGCTTCTGGTACCTCCCATACAAATACATCATTCCGTCCACTTTAGAAATCGAGTAATAATATCAATACACCCTACGGGATCGTCCCCAAATTCTGTATTTAGTAAAGCTATAACAGGACAAAGTTTTGGAGAAAAAATTGGAAGTCTAGCCACGCCCCTTCTGGTACCTCTCATACAAACCTACCTTTCCGCCCACTATGGAGATGGAGAATTAATATCAATGAATCAAACGTGATCGTACCCAAATTCTATTTTTAGTAAAGCAATAACGGGATAAAGTTTTGGAGAAAAAATTTGGGAGTCTATCCACGCCCCATCTGGTACCTCCCATACACATCTGGTACCGCCCACTTTAGAAATCGATTAATATTATTAAAAGACCTAACGCGATCGTGCCCATAATCTGTATTTGGTAAAGTTCAAGCAGGATAAAGTTTTGGAGAAAAAAATCTGGAAGTCTAGACACGCCCCTTCTGTTACCTCCCATACAAATGTACCACTCCGCCTACTTTAGAAATAGGGTAATAATATCAATACACTAGACACGATCGAGCCCAAATTCTGTATTTTGTTATATTATAACAGGACAAAGTTTTGGAAAAAAAATTGGAAGTCTAGACACGCCCCTTATGGTACCTCCCATACAAATGTACCTTTCCGCCCACTTTTGGGATGTAGTAATAATATCAGTACACCCAAGGCAATCGTGCCCAAATTCTGTAATTAGTAAAGCTATAACAGGATAAAGTAATGGAGAATAAATCTGGAGCCTAACCACACCCCTTCTCGTACCTCAAATACAAATCGAGTATTAATATCAATAAAATAGACAATTATTTGTTTCACTGAGGGTAAGGGTAAATGTAAGTCGGGTTGCCCGAATGAAACTTTCTAACTGGTTTTAATTACAAATCGATTTTTTTTAATAACTCAAGACTTAAACAATATACATATTATATTGGGTGATGGTATTTATCAGTCAGTTTAACTGACTGAAATTTCTGTACTGGTTTGTTTAGAAATAGTTGGAGCCCAACATTACAAATTATTTTTCGTAAATTGCAACAAAAACAAAGATACAATTTACACAGATTTTCATGAAGAACCTCGGATATGGTTGAAGTAAGGCGGTTATCTTCGGCTATGCCGAAGCTCAGATACCCTCCACTATTTGCAAAAATGGTGATAAAACTTGTTATTTGCACTACAACTATATTTTATTAAACTTTGTAACATAAAACAGGGGAGTTGGTGAAAACTGGACGTTACTTTTAGCTTCACACATCCATTTTTTGTCAATAATTTTTTATCGATTTTTATTCGATTCGATTTACCGATAAGTTTATGAGTTGGTGATTTGGAGCATATTTTTATGCATTTTGTAACTCCCCAAAAATGGAAATTTGTGTGGGATGTGGGGTCAGTTAAATCCGATCTTGCTTATCTAAGAATTTAACATCTGCTTCTGGACAAAAGCTTACATACCAAATTTCAGTCTGAAAACTCTTAAACTACAGGGACACCCCGAAAAAGGGGGAGTATGGAAGGTGGGAGAAGTATTCGTCCGATATTGCTCATATTACAACGTAAGCTCCTATTATAGGATTAAAGCTTGCATATCAAATTTTAGCTCGATATTACCTAACCTATGGCTGTAATCGCGGGGACTGACATACGGACACCGCCAAAAAGAGGAATTTTGTATGGGAGGTGTGAGTAGTTTTTTACCGATCGGTCTCATCTTACTACTCAACCTCCGTTAAGTGTAGGGAAGCTCACATACAAATTTCAGCTTGATTTCTTTTTAACTACGGCTGTAATCGCAGGGTCAGACCCCAAAAAGGGGGAGTTTGTATGGGAGGTGGGAGTAGTTTTTGACCGATCGGGTTCATCATAGAACTTAACCTCCGCTTTGAGGATGGAAGCTTGTATTCCAAATTTCAGCTCGATATCTCTTAAACTGCGGCTGTAGTCGCGGGGACAGACAGACGGACGGACAGACGGTCATCTTTAAATCGACTCAGATTTCGATGCTGATCATTTATATATATATATTGTCATACCTAACACGCCTTCTTATGGGCGTTACAAATGGAAGAACAAAATTAATATACCCTTCACTCTGTTCATGCGCATGGTGAAGGGTATAAAAAAACGTTTTATCTAAAATTTACCTTCAAATTTTGATAACGAATTTAAAAAGTTAATTACTTTCTATAAAATAAATTATACCTGTAAAGATTAACATTACACCATTACGTTTTGACCACCCACAACAAGATTAGTAATTGACATTCCCTATTACTAACCAGCACCAAAAAAAGCATTCATCAAAATAACGCAATAACCGATATGGGATTGAAAAGAGAAATCAGAGATAAATAAAAAACCAAACACCAAAAAAACTAGAACAACGTGTAAGGAAAGCAACACCGCACACAATGAATATACACACAAAAATTATCACATTTTCCATTTTTCAATCGAATGCATTTTGGGAATTTGAGTTCGTTCGTTTGCCTGAGTGACAAAATTTATTTATAGCTTCGAACGATTCCAATACCAAACAACAATTTACACCATTTCAGCAAAACCAACAGAGTCGTATATTTGTATGAAGTATGTACCTACGTTTGGTTGTATGTAAATATGTGTGCGTATGCAAAGGAGCATCATTGTTGTACGTTCAGATATGAATTTGTACGTTTTCACCAAATATGCACATTTAAACTCTCACACATACACAAACCATGTACAGGAATGATCAATAGAATAGTGGAATTTAGTATAGAAATTAGACGATTAAATTGATATTTGTGTACGTTTTTATAACGTGTATAGAATTTAATGGGAATTTTTAAAATAAAGCAACAGAACTAGTAGGTAACATAAGTGCGATTGTAGTCCGATGTGGTAATAGAATTATTATATAGTTCCGATTGTAGTAATCCGATTACTTTGAACTGAGTTCACTTTGTTAAAATTTGGTGTCATTTGAACTTCTAAACCTAACGTTTGTAATCCTTAATACCATTAGCACTCCCAAATCTTATTTAGGGGCTGCGAAGGAAATTTGCTTTAATATTTGTGTGACTCCATCTCTTTAGCTTAGAGATATTTTGATACTCATCACTTATCTATGAATCTCTTTAGCTTAGAGATATTTTGATACTCATCACTTATCTATGAATCAGACTCATGGCTGTACTGCGGAAACATTTAAAAAAAAGTACGGTTGAAAACATCCAACGAGTGCAAAATATAGCGGTGAAGTTGGCAATGGCCGTTACGATGAATTCGAAAAAGTTCTCACTGAGTTGATGGAAGCTTGACTATTGCCTTGGTGCTGAAGCATACAGCATTCCCCTTCTGCTGTTATCAGAGAGAGCCTACTTTTCGCCAACTTGTCCGTAATTTTGCTATTTCAAATTCTGGATAGGATCAAATTCTGCAGACTTCCGCAGAAAAACGTACCTTTAGAATAACGTGCATAAATTCGGCTGATTAGGTGTTTGAGCTACGCGTGAGGGTAATGTAAACCGTAATCTGCTAAGAATCAGGTTTTGCAAGAAATGACTTTTGAAACGTTATTTGCGGCTATGCTTCAAATATACTTAATTTGCGACTAGATAAAGTAAAATCATCACCAGACCTGCGGGTACGTATGAGTAATTGAAATCCAACATTACATACATCATTCGCCACATCATACACATAACACTCAAACTTTTCAGACCCATTTGCAACAAAATTAAACCAGTACCCTAAATTTCAGTCAGATGAACTAACTGATAAATACCCTCACCCATACGACTTCCGGCCGTATGGCCAGATGGAACGTATAGCAAAAATGTAGAAAAGGTTACAGCCCACAAATGTAAAATGTTAAATTCAATGTGCCTGGGCACATTGTATTTTTTACGGGGTCAAAAAAAATTCTCTAATTAATTCGCTCAAAAAAGTCTGAAGAAATCATAATTTCTAATGGGTGGGTTAAACCCGGTTTCCTAGATTTTACCTGGAAATTCAAAATATAAAAAGTAAAATATTCTCAACAGGGTATAGGAGATGCCAGTAGGGGCAAAACGTGTCCGATTTTAATTCGAAAATCAACGTTCAATAAACGTTTCTGTTCTGCACAATTTTACACAAATCTTATATATATAAAAATGGTGGCAAAAATGTATAGTAATTCATCAATTGAAAACGGCTGGGCCGATTTTGGTAAAAATTTTTTTTGAGTTGTTCGTATTTGCTTGGAGGAGGTTTATGTGAAAGAAAATTTTGGGAAAATCCTCCGGAAAAGTCGGGAAATTGGAAAAATCTAAAATTGCTTTTTTGTATCGAATTTTGTGTGCAATTGTTACAGAATGGCTTTTCGAATAGAACAATTTAAAATTTTTGTTGAAAAATGCGGAAAATTCCGGAAAAATTCAAAAAGTTTGAATTTGTTTTTTTCGACGAAATTCTGCATTTTATAGTATGATTTAATAAATTTGGACGATGAAACTGTGAAAAATTTCGGATAATTATTCCAAAATGACTTTTCGAATCTAAAAATAGAAAACATTTTGGTGGAAAACTCTGAAAATTCCGGAAAAACTTGGATTTTTTCTACAAAATTTTGCGTTGTATCGCTTGATTCGATAAAAAAATTGTTTAAAAATTTGTGTGCAATTGTTCTGTAGTGGCTTTACGAATGGAAAAAATAGAGAATTTTTGTCGAAAAATTACGGAAAAATGCCAACAAATTTAATTTTTTTTAAGATGAAATTTTGAATTTTGTCGTATGATTGATAATTCTGGACGCTGTTAATCTGTAATATTTCGGATAATAGAAAAATTCTTGGTGGAAAACCCGAAATATTCCGTTAAAACTCGAAAAATGTAGACTTTTCGACGAAATTTAGCACTGTATTGCTTGATTTAATGATTTCTGTCGACCTAAAGGTGGAACATTTGTTATGATTCTTGGAAAATTTGGGATAATTATGTTAAAAGATTAAACACGAAATGGTCGAACAATTTGAAAATCTTCTGCATTCCAACGATCACAAAATCATAGCAGACAAAAGACCCTCTGGTTGCCATGCAAGACAATTAAATGCTCCCACTATAAATGAAGTTGCAGTGGTGATTGTTGGGAAGAATGTGGAATCACGCGATATTGTTCTCAAGTTGCAGTGGTGATTGTTGGGAAGAATGTGGAATCACGCGATATTGTTCTCAAGCGTCGGGATGGTAGACAACTGAGGCTTGACTCTTCGGTCATATGATGAGCTTCAATTCCCGTTGATGTTCTGTTTTTGATATTGTAAATAATGGTGTAAGGATTGAAATAGTTACTCAGGTAAAAACCTTGGCATCACATTTAACAAATCGTTACTTTAATTGGGCCAACATATTCTAAACTCCGTCTTAAGTTTGCTCATTATAGATGTGCTTATTTACTTCTCTCTCGGAGTAATGTAAATTATACACGTCTCTAGTTTTTTGTCGACTTACCCTAAAGTCTGTAGTACTTAAAGATAAGGTCAACTATAAAATATTTTCTTATAACTGAAATTTTTCATTTTTGTGTAACATCTCTTTTAAAATCTCCTCCCAATATATTCACTGGGAAATCTTTAATAAGTCATTCACCTTTAACAATGACGTCATTCTCATGGCGTCTATTTGAAGCAATACAACAACAGAAAAAAAACTGTCCACTAAAGCAGCACAAACCAAAAGAATTTCGCTTGCAATGCGGTAACAGTCAGCTGTTATGCAAAATGCTGCCGCCATAGATATTAATCGCCCACAAAAAGCCACAACCAGAACCTAACTTAACAAACAATCACGTTCTGCAAGAGTTATCTAAGAGATAGCAATAAGTTAAGTTATCAAAAAAGACTTGGACATTTTTGAACAGCAAAAGATGTGTTCCAAGACAAGAGAAGAGTATTCTATTATAAATACGCAGGGCAGTAATGTAACAGAAATCAGTACGCATCAATAACTAAATCGGTATTAGTAGTAAAACAGAAAATTTTGAAATTCGGAAAAAATATTGAAACTGTGAAAACTTTTAGACACCAGTGATTTATAAGGTCAAGTGTTATAATTGGGAAGATATTGTTGTATTATGTTTGGCTTGTATTGGAAATCATGGCTACTGTTATATTGTTGTGTGCTGGCAGTAATGGGTCGACCCCAGGGCGATATACTGGGCGATCTGTTAGGAGGAATTACGGGCAATAAACAGAGAGGTAAGTTGGATGAAAGTAAAAGGAAATGTAAGGACGGTGGAAATTAACGAATAAAGTTGGGAGATGATTGGCAAGAAAATTGGATTGCATGTCTGATCAAGCCTCATAAATTAAGATATATATAGGTAGGAAGCATTTGGGGTTGATTATTCTTAGGTTACTGTGCAACAAATAAGTATTGAATTTCAAATCTTCTACAGAAAAAGTTGTGGGGGGTTTTAATAACCCTCAAAGAATTGTCGTAATAATTAATTTAAATTTCAAATCTTTTACACGGGAAAGGTATGGGGTGAAGTCTGTTAAATTAAGCGTGTTTTTTGCGGGACGAATGGGAAATTGTTTTACGCATCTAACGAGATAGTCAAACTCATCGTATGCCGGACTCCAATATGATATCGGCTAAAAACCCACCACGTACCACCATCGGGGGATGTAAACCACATCGGAACTGCTTTCGCATTACTTCGAGGTAGCCCCTATGTGGTGCTTCACCCAACTGCCTTTTTGTACCCGGCTTCGCATATTTTATTTACACCACTGCGTTCATGTCCGATTTCTTCCTACGGAAGATGTATTCCACGAAGCATCTTATGGTGTTCCAGTTGCCCTCGCTAATTAGTATTTTTTGCACAATATTCGTGGCTGATGTTGCGCCGATCTCTCTTTCTATCTGTCAGCGGCACTCGATCCAACGAAAACAGTTGACAAACGTGTGTACGGCTCCATCTAAAACTTGTTGTATAATAGGAGGAACTAGATTTTTCCCATGCGGTTAAGGTATTTTCGAAAGTACCCTTGGCCGGATAGCATCTGGGTAATGTAACAGTTCACTTTGCCACATTTCACATTTGTACATCGGTAATCTGTTTATGTGTCCACCTACCCTGTTTTTCATTTCTTTAACGAATTTGATACATTTCTGAGATTTCATGTCGTATAGTTGCTGCATTTTGTGTCTGACCCGTGTTTTGCTAGGTGTTACAGATCATCCAGCGCTCCATTGCCTAAAGCTCTAATGGTATCATTCCAGCTATTATTAGGACAACTTGTGCAGATACTGGAAAAATTTCGGATAATTATTCCAAAATGACTTTTCGAATCTAAAAATAGAAAACATTTTGGTGGAAAACTCTGAAAATTCCGGAAAAACTTGGATTTTTTCTACAAAATTTTGCATTGTATCGCTTGATTCGATAAAAATCGATAATTGAATTGTTTGTTTAAAAATTTGTGTGCAATTGTTCTGTAGTGGCTTTACGAATGGAAAAAATAGAGAATTTTTGTCGAAAAATTACGGAAAAATGCCAACAAATTTAATTTTTTTTAAGATGAAATTTTGAATTTTGTCGTATGATTGATAATTCTGGACGCTGTTAATCTGTAATATTTCGGATAATAGAAAAATTCTTGGTGGAAAACCCGAAATATTCCGTTAAAACTCGAAAAATGTAGACTTTTCGACGAAATTTAGCACTGTATTGCTTGATTTAATGATTTCTGTCGACCTAAAGGTGGAACATTTGTTATGATTCTTGGAAAATTTGGGATAATTATGTTAAAAGATTAAACACGAAATGGTCGAACAATTTGAAAATCTTCTGCATTCCAACAATCACAAAATCATAGCAGACAAAAGACCCTCTGGTTGCCATGCAAGACAATTAAATGCTCCCACTATAAATGAAGTTGCAGTGGTGATTGTTGGGAAGAATGTGGAATCACGCGATATTGTTCTCAAGCGTCGGGATGGTAGACAACTGAGGCTTGACTCTTCGGTCATATGATGAGCTTCAATACCCGTTGATGTTCTGTTTTTGATATTGTAAATAATGGTGTAAGGATTGAAATAGTTACTCAGGTAAAAACCTTGGCATCACATTTAACAAATCGTTACTTTAATTGGGCCAACATATTCTAAACTCCGTCTTAAGTTTGCTCATTATAGATGTGCTTATTTACTTCTCTCTCGGAGTAATGTAAATTATACAAGTCTCTAGTTTTTTGTCGACTTACCCTAAAGTCTGTAGTACTTAAAGATAAGGTCAACTATAAAATATTTTCTTATAACTGAAATTTTTCATTTTTGTGTAACATCTCTTTTAAAATCTCCTCCCAATATATTCACTGGGAAATCTTTAATAAGTCATTCACCTTTAACAATGACGTCATTCTCATGGCGTCTATTTGAAGCAATACAACAACAGAAAAAAAACTGTCCACTAAAGCAGCACAAACCAAAAGAATTTCGCTTGCAATGCGGTAACAGTCAGCTGTTATGCAAAATGCTGCCGCCATAGATATTAATCGCCCACAAAAAGCCACAACCAGAACCTAACTTAACAAACAATCACGTTCTGCAAGAGTTATCTAAGAGATAGCAATAAGTTAAGTTATCAAAAAAGACTTGGACATTTTTGAACAGCAAAAGATGTGTTCCAAGACAAGAGAAGAGTATTCTATTATAAATACGCAGGGCAGTAATGTAACAGAAATCAGTACGCATCAATAACTAAATCGGTATTAGTAGTAAAACAGAAAATTTTGAAATTCGGAAAAAATATTGAAACTGTGAAAACTTTTAGACACCAGTGATTTATAAGGTCAAGTGTTATAATTGGGAAGATATTGTTGTATTATGTTTGGCTTGTATTGGAAATCATGGCTACTGTTATATTGTTGTGTGCTGGCAGTAATGGGTCGACCCCAGGGCGATATACTGGGCGATCTGTTAGGAGGAATTACGGGCAATAAACAGAGAGGTAAGTTGGATGAAAGTAAAAGGAAATGTAAGGACGGTGGAAATTAACGAATAAAGTTGGGAGATGATTGGCAAGAAAATTGGATTGCATGTCTGATCAAGCCTCATAAATTAAGATATATATAGGTAGGAAGCATTTGGGGTTGATTATTCTTAGGTTACTGTGCAACAAATAAGTATTGAATTTCAAATCTTCTACAGAAAAAGTTGTGGGGGGTTTTAATAACCCTCAAAGAATTGTCGTAATAATTAATTTAAATTTCAAATCTTTTACACGGGAAAGGTATGGGGTGAAGTCTGTTAAATTAAGCGTGTTTTTTGCGGGACGAATGGGAAATTGTTTTACGCATCTAACGAGATAGTCAAACTCATCGTATGCCGGACTCCAATATGATATCGGCTAAAAACCCACCACGTACCACCATCGGGGGATGTAAACCACATCGGAACTGCTTTCGCATTACTTCGAGGTAGCCCCTATGTGGTGCTTCACCCAACTGCCTTTTTGTACCCGGCTTCGCATATTTTATTTACACCACTGCGTTCATGTCCGATTTCTTCCTACGGAAGATGTATTCCACGAAGCATCTTATGGTGTTCCAGTTGCCCTCGCTAATTAGTATTTTTTGCACAATATTCGTGGCTGATGTTGCGCTGATCTCTCTTTCTATCTGTCAGCGGCACTCGATCCAACGAAAACAGTTGACAAACGTGTGTACGGCTCCATCTAAAACTTGTTGTATAATAGGAGGAACTAGATTTTTCCCATGCGGTTAAGGTATTTTCGAAAGTACCCTTGGCCGGATAGCATCTGGGTAATGTAACAGTTCACTTTGCCACATTTCACATTTGTACATCGGTAATCTGTTTATGTGTCCACCTACCCTGTTTTTCATTTCTTTAACGAATTTGATACATTTCTGAGATTTCATGTCGTATAGTTGCTGCATTTTGTGTCTGACCCGTGTTTTGCTAGGTGTTACAGATCATCCAGCGCTCCATTGCCTAAAGCTCTAATGGTATCATTCCAGCTATTATTAGGACAACTTGTGCAGATACTGGAAAAATTTCGGATAATTATTCCAAAATGACTTTTCGAATCTAAAAATAGAAAACATTTTGGTGGAAAACTCTGAAAATTCCGGAAAAACTTGGATTTTTTCTACAAAATTTTGCATTGTATCGCTTGATTCGATAAAAATCGATAATTGAATTGTTTGTTTAAAAATTTGTGTGCAATTGTTCTGTAGTGGCTTTACGAATGGAAAAAATAGAGAATTTTTGTCGAAAAATTACGGAAAAATGCCAACAAATTTAATTTTTTTTAAGATGAAATTTTGAATTTTGTCGTATGATTGATAATTCTGGACGCTGTTAATCTGTAATATTTCGGATAATAGAAAAATTCTTGGTGGAAAACCCGAAATATTCCGTTAAAACTCGAAAAATGTAGACTTTTCGACGAAATTTAGCACTGTATTGCTTGATTTAATGATTTCTGTCGACCTAAAGGTGGAACATTTGTTATGATTCTTGGAAAATTTGGGATAATTATGTTAAAAGATTAAACACGAAATGGTCGAACAATTTGAAAATCTTCTGCATTCCAACAATCACAAAATCATAGCAGACAAAAGACCCTCTGGTTGCCATGCAAGACAATTAAATGCTCCCACTATAAATGAAGTTGCAGTGGTGATTGTTGGGAAGAATGTGGAATCACGCGATATTGTTCTCAAGCGTCGGGTTGGTAGACAACTGAGGCTTGACTCTTCGGTCATATGATGAGCTTCAATACCCGTTGATGTTCTGTCGTGGAGAGGATGGCTATCAGCTCAATTTAAAAATGGTCAATAGAACAAAAGGTTTGTTTACAAGTCATCACTTCTTTTACATTCTCCATTTAAGTTTGAATTTCGATCTTGAAATTAACTTCTGATCGAAGACATGTGCGGCAGTATACTGACGAAATTGGAATACCAGCGTAAAATCGTTCGATGCACGTTGCATTCAGTCGCGAATTGCAACGAGATCAAGCATTGATCGAGAAGAGCTGACTGAAAGAGTCCGAAAAATTGTGCCGCCATTGAATGCCGAGCGAAGGAACGTATACAATTCGCTGATGGAGGTAGTTGACGATGGAACGGGAGGCATTTACTTTCTCGATGCTCCTCTAGGCAAGACAATCGTCATTTCTTTGATTCTGGCAACATTTGGTCAAGATCGCAAATTCCGTTAGCTGTTGCATCCGCTGGTATTTCTGCCACGTTGTTGAAGCCCGGTCGATCTGCATCTTTCGCTTTGAAGCTGCTGATGAATCTTCTCACGGTTGACAAGCCAACGTGCAGCGAAACTGTTGCGAAAATGCAAAATCATCATTTGGGATGAATGCACGATGACACATAAATGAGTTTTGGAGGCAGTTGACCGAACGAATAAGGTTTTACGAGGTGATTCGAGATGATTTGGTGTGGCTATGGTATTTTCGTCAATATGGTATATCCCGTCATCGCAAAATCTACTGCTGCTCATGAAATTAACGCATGCCTGAAATCGTCATCTTTGTGTTACTGAATTTTTAAGACAGCTACTGGTACTTGGTAATGGCCAAATTCCTGTTGATGTTTCAACTGGATTGATGACGTTCCCTGCAAATTGTTTCGAGTTTACATCGTCAAAGGAGGAACTCATCACCACAGTTTTCCCCGGCATTGCACAAAATTATAAATATCTAGATTGGATAAGTGAACGGGCCATACTAGCAGCGAGCAATAAGGTCGTCGATAGCTTGAATGTTATTATTCAAAGTCGAATCGATGGAGAACTGCATTCATGCAAATCAGTTGACAGTATGACCAACGAGAATGAGGCGACCAACTATCCGACAGAATTTTTGAGTTGTTTAGATGTGTCAGGAACTCCGCCGCATAATTTACAGCTGACGGTGGGATCGATCATAAGCAATTTTCGGAATCTGAATCATCTTAAATTGTGCAACGGTACGCATTTGTCGGTCAAGAAACAGATCACCAATGTGATTAATGCGATGTTCATCAGGGGTAAATTCCTTATCCCACGAATTCCTATTATTCAAAACGATCTTCCCTTCCAAATTCAAGCGAATTCAACTTCCCATTCTATTGACTTTTGCGATGACAATCAATAAATCGCAAAACCCATCAATAAAAGTTTGTGGGATCAATCTCGAATTTACCTGCTTTTTACAAGATCAGCCGTACGTTGCCTGTTCGCGTATTGGCAATCCGTCTTCATTGTTTGTTTTTACGCCGGAAAACAAATCGAAAAACATTGTTAATCAGATCGCTCTTCACCGCTCTTCACTAATTTCGATTAAATTCAAAAAAAATCACATTAAAACTTGAACTTACTGTGTTTTGCTATATCCTTGGAGCTTTTAAGAATTCGTTACCTTAGGAGCGAGACGAATTTTGCCGACTCCGAAGTTGTATGGCAGAACAACGTTTGCCGGGTCAGCTAGTAATGTATAAAAGATATGTATGTAAAACTATGAGGCCAATTCGGTGAATTGTATGATAGGTTCTTGAAGGGGAGTGTCAAAAGTTTCGGTTTTTTGGGGGTTTTCCCACTATTACAACATAAGTAAACTGACTAAATTCAAATATCCTTCAGTTGTCCGTCTGGCAGTTATGGAAGAAATATTAATTATCTAAAAATATGTAATTTTGTGTGGGAAATACCAGAAGGGGTGGAGCTATTCTGCCTACTTATTTGATACGAGAAAAAGTGTAGCGCTTTAAAGGAGGAGTGTTAGACCCCAAGTATATGGCGGGCTGCTCAGCAGCCAGGATAATTCGAGTAAACTTGAACTGATCTTATGTCAATTTGTTAGCATTGATATTTTCCAATTGTCTTCTTATAACACTACTTTACAAAAAAATATTTTTTCTCTGGTCTTTGAACACCACTATTTTTTTTATGATGGAGGACGGCTTTCTGATTAAGAAAACATTTTTAAAACATTTTTTTATGGATTTTTTAAAAATTGTTTTGTAAATTTTTTTTCTTTGTTGACGGTACCTTTGGATTTTAACCTATATTTCAAGTTCTAGACAGGCGATCAGGACAAAAAAGGTACCAAATTTATTAGAATCAAATAGCCAACATGAGTTATGCCACTTTAAGTCAACAAATTGCTTTGTTTTGCCCTACTGGCTGAATTTATGTAAAAAATTGAGCTTTTTTCATGAAAAATAGCTTCCCCTTTTTTAGTTTTTAAATAATGAAAAATCGAAAACTCGAGATAGCTGCAGAATATGGTCCCAAAGCCCAAACAACAACAAAAATATACCATTCACTTCGTCTTGGTCCCATAACGTCGAAATAGTAGGTCAAAATGGGAGCCGAGGCCCATGATGCACTTGGTGGGGTCAAGAAAGGGGCTCCTTGGATTCTATGAAGACCGCCTATGTGCGGGTACTCAAATGAAAGATATTTTCGAGACGAATACAACGGTAGGACCCGTAGAGTCTTAAAATTGAAACCACTGGATTGGTCTCAAAAATAACTTTCATAGAGGACCGAAGGGGACCCTTTTTTGACTCCCTAGGTCCCCAAAAAGTCTTAAAAATTACACCATTGGATTCGTCTCGAAAATATCTTTCAGTGTTAGTCAGTGTAAGTAATATTCAAAATCTTCTTCTTTTTCTTTAGCAGCAGTAAAAGAAATTCATCCATCAGTAGCCGCTCGTAAAAAAGATTTCCTTGCGATTTGCGGGCAGGCCTTACTTTAGCCAAATCGTGTTCTAAGCCTGGTGCATTAATATTGCCAGTTCATCGTGCTTGCCTTAAAAAGCTCTGCCGGCAGTCCATGGGCTCCTGCGTGCTGATCACCAGTTGGTTTTGTTGTGGACAATCTACCCCGACGTCTATAATTGACATGATTTCTTCAGTTATGCTGCCCTCAGTTACGAGCGAAGTACGAAAGTGTATCCTCCATATTTGCAGCACAACTGCATTTACTTGACTAGCTATCTTTTACAGGTGAGGAAAGAGGGCTCCATGTCTATCCCTGCAATTTTCGATATCTTCGATGACTTTTTCTACCTCTCTCACATTTTCTCTTTATATCGTTTCGTCACTGGCTGTAGTTATGCCTTGTAGGCAGCTGTGGAAGATATGGCAGTTCTTTCATTCTGTGCATCCCTGTCCTGTACATCGCATATTCTATATGGCGGTGATGATACATTTCCACCTTAATGTTAAAACAATTCTTACTTAGTCCTTGAAAAATAATGATTACATTTTGTATTTAGTTAACTTAAACGCTATTTCTATGTTTAACAATAATTCCTATACTTACGCACTGCTTATTCCTATACTTACGCACTACCCATAGGCACATACTGAAGGCAAACTGAATATTCCACTTAACTTGAATCGAATATTTGCTGAAAGTTTCGTTTGTCCGACATAGTTTGACATTTGAAATTGATTTCTAATTGAATTTCAATGCTGACATTTGTATGCCTTTTAAATTTTGGTATTTAGAAAGTTTCTGAGGATTTGATGAAAAAGTGACATTGAAACCAATTTAGAAATATGTAACCATCAGGTGTTTTAATGCTAATAGGAATCATTACTTTGTTGGGATTAAATGAACGTTGCCAGCAGGCGGTAATTGTTATTTATTATTCAAGGAGCACCGGTGAATGCAGAAGACATGCTAGGGCGTCCCTGAGATGTGGTTAAACAAAATGCGGCAGTCAGAGCCCTGACATTGAACCGACATTAGTACCAAAAAAAAACGTGCAAACTGTTTGATTCTTCTCATATATAGAAATCAAATAAATACTAGTATGATCATATTCTTCGGCTATGTTAAAGCTCAGATACCCTGCCCTATTTGTAAATATGGTGATATAACTAGCTTTTTTGCTTTGTAGAATTAGAATATATTTGTGAATTGTTAAACCTTCAAAAAAGGGGAAGTTTGTATGAGAAGTGGGAGCAGTTTTCGTCCGCTACTGCTCATCTTAAAACTTAATCTCCGCTTAGAGGATAGAAGCTTGTGTGAAAAATTGCAGATGGATAGCTTTTCAACTACGATTATAGTCGCAGAAACAGACACCCAAATAGGGGCAATTTTTATGGAATAATTTTTGTCCGATCTTGCTGATTTCAGAACTTAACCTTTGCTTGGTGGATGGGCATTTGAATACCGAATTTCTGCTTGATAGCTCGTAAATGACGGCTGTAGTTGCAGACTGACAACACCAACCAGTACAGAAATTTCAGTCAGGTAAACTGACTGAAAAATACCATCACCCAATATAAGATATTGTTGAAGTCTTGAGTTTTTGAAATTAATACATTTTTAATTAAAATAAAATTACTTATTGACTTTGGAATTTATCTCAAGCTCAAGACCAATTGTTTTTGAAAGAAGTTAGCAGAATGATATTCTCATAATGCCAGGCAGTCTGTACAGCTGTTTCGGATCCAGCCACGGATCCTCATCAGCAGACTTTGGTATAATGATTGCAAAATGTTTATCAAGTCTTATGCACCAGAATTAACAACAAAATGAGAATTCTTTCTTGAGTGCATAGACTCGAAAAACTTCACAACCATTCACTATGAGAAACCATTTGCTTAACTTCTTTCTTGTTTTGTTTGATTGGCTTTTTCAACATAAACAATCAAAACAAGAAAGAAGTTAAGCAAATGGTTTCTCATAGTGAATGGTTGTGAAGTTTTTCGAGTCTATGCACTCAAGAAAGTATTCTCATTTTGTTGTTAATTCTGGTGCATAAGACTTGATAAACATTTTGCAATCATTATACCAAAGTCTGCTGATGAGGATCCGTGGCTGGATCCGAAACAGCTGTACAGACTGCCTGGCATTATGAGAATATCATTCTGCTAACTTCTTTCAAAAACAATTGGTCTTGAGCTTGAGATAAATTCCAAAGTCAATGTTCATACAAACAGACCGAATAAACACAAACACAACGATGATGATTACGTAGAGCACGACGGGCCGCAAAGCTGAAATAATGCTTATGGCAAATCTGTTGGTTGCGAAACCAACAACAAAACATGTTGTTTGAAAGCCGACGGCTTTTTCAACATAAACAATCAAAACAAGAAAGAAGTTAAGCAAATGGTTTCTCATAGTGAATGGTTGTGAAGTTTTTCGAGTCTATGCACTCAAGAAAGAATTCTCATTTTGTTGTTAATTCTGGTGCATAAGACTTGATAAACATTTTGCAATCATTATACCAAAGTCTGCTGATGAGGATCCGTGGCTGGATCCGAAACAGCTGTACAGACTGCCTGGCATTATGAGAATATCATTCTGCTAACTTCTTTCAAAAACAATTGGTCTTGAGCTTGAGATAAATTCCAAAGTTTATGTTCATACAAACAGACCGAATAAACACAAACACAAAAATTACTTATGTATAATTTTTTCCCTGCTTGTGGTGCAAAATCGTCCAAAACTTGGCTTATTTGTGTAGGAGGTATAGGTTCCGGGTTGAAATTTATGTGAAAAATATTAATGTTTCAAAAAAATGGTAATCTTGATCGGGGGTACGAAAAGGGGTGAATCGATACAGTCCTTATTCATTTCTGACTCAAATTTTCATACGTACAACTTTGTATGGGAGGTACCCGAAGGGTTGTGTCAAATAGTTAGGTTTTCTGAGGTTTCGCCTCCTATCACATGTGTCCGTTTGGAAGTTATGGGGGACATGTTAATTTTCAAAAAATAGGTAATTTTGTGTGGGAGGTATCAGAAGGGGTGATCCGATATAGTCCATATTCATTTCTAATTCGTATTTTAATAACCGTACAACTTATGCATAATGTAACTGAATTCAGTGTACTTACAAAAAAGATATGTTTGTAAGACTATGGGGGTGAGTTCGGTCATTTATATGGGAGGTACCAGAAGGGGTGTGTCAAATAGGTAGGTTTTCCGAGGTTTTGCGTTCTATCAGAAGATAAACTGAACGATCAATTTTCATTACCCCCCAAGTGTCCGTTTGGAAGTTATAGGAGAAATATTAATTTTCCAAAAATAGGTAATTTTGTATGGGAGGTATCAGAAGGCGTAAACCGATAAAGTCCATGTTCATTCCTGAGTCTAATTTTCACAAGCGAACATCATATGCAAAATTTGACTGAATTCACTTTACTTACAAAAAAGATATGTATGCGACACTATGGGGTGGGTTCGGTCATTTGTATGGGAGGTACCAGAAGAGGTGAGTCAAATAGTTAGGCTCTCTGAGGTTTCGCCTCCTATCACGACAAAAATGTATCGACAAATATTCATTACCCCCCAAGTGTCCGTTGGTAAGTTATGGGAGAAATATTAATTTTCCAAAAATAGGTAATTTTGTATGGGAGGTACCAGAAGGCGTGAACCGATATAGACCTTATTCATTCCTAATTCAACTTTTCATAAGCGAACATCACACGCAAAATTTTAGTGAATTCAGTTTACTAACAAAACTATGAGGGTTAATTCGGTCATTTGTATGGGAGGTACCAGAATGGGTGGGGCAAAGGTTTCGGTTTTCTTAGGGTTTGTCTACTTTTGCAAGATAAATAAACTGCCCAAATTCAAACATCCTCCGGTTTTCCGTTTGAAAGTTATGGAAGAAATATTAATTTTCCAAAAATAGGTAATTATGTATGGGAGGTACCAGAAGGGGTGGGGCTATTCAGCCCATTTACAATCCCATAAGTTCGTTTTGAAAAATATTGATACTGGTAAAATTTCATACAGATCCGTTTAGGATTACTTGAGTTATCCTGCTGACCAGCCATCCAGCCAGCCAGCCAGCCAGACAGACAGACGGACATAGCTCAATCGTCTTAAAAAGTCCTGAAACGAATTTGGTCTTAAGATACTTGGGGTATAACTCGTCTGCTTTAATGCGTTACACTTTTTATACCATCACCCTTAGGGATGAGGGTATATATTATTTGATACGAAAAAAAGTGTAACGCATTAAAGGAGACGAGTTAGACCCCAAGTATCTTAAGACCAAATTCGTTTCAGAACTTTTTAAGAAGAATGAGCTATGTCCGTCTGTCTGGCTGGATGGCTGGTCAGCAGGATAACTCGAGTAAACCTTAACGGATCGGTATGAAAATTTACCAGTATCAATATTTTCAAAACGAACTTATGGGATTGTAAATGGGCTGAATAGCCCCACCCCTTCTGGTACCTCTCATACAAAATTACCTATTTTTGGAAAATTAATATTTCTTCCATAACTTCCAAACGGACAACCGGAGGATGTTTAAATTTGGTCAGTTTATTTATCTTGCAAAAGTAGACAAACCCTAAGAAAACCGAAACCTGTGCCCCACCCATTCTGGTACCTCCCATACAAATGACCGAATTGACCCTTATAGTTTTACATACATATCTTTTTTGCAAGTAAACTTAGATCACTCAAATTTTGCGTATGATGTTTGCTTATGAAAATTAGACTCAGGTATGAATATGGACTATATCAGTTCACGCCTTCTGGTACCTCCCATACAAAATGACCTATTTTTGGAAATTATATATTTCTCCAATAACTTCAAAACAGTCACTTGGGGGGTGATGAACATTGGTCGATAAATTAATGTTGTGATAGGAGGCGAAACCTCAGAGAGCCTAACTATTTGACACATCCCTTCTGGTACCTCCCATACAAATGACCGAATTGACCCTTATAGTTTTACATACATATATTTTTTGAAAGTAAACTGAGATCACTCAAATTTTGCGTATGATGTTTGCTTATGAAAATTAGACTCAGGTATGAATATGGACTATATCAGTTCACGCCTTCTGGTACCTCCCATACAAAATTACCTATTTTTGGAAAATTTATATTTCTCCTATAACTTCCAAACGGACTCTTGGGGGGTAATGAAAATTGGTCGATTAATTTATGTTATTATAAGAGGCAAAAGCGTAGAAAACCTAACTATTTGACACACCCCTTCTGGTACCTCCCATACAAATGACCGAACTCACCCCCATAGTATTACAAACATATCTTTTTTCTAAGTACACTGAATTCAGTCAAATTATGAGTAATTTGTACGCTTATGAAAATATGAATCAGGAGTGAATATGGACTATATCGGGTCACCCCTCCTGGTACCTCCCATACAAAATTACCTATTTTTGGAAAATTAATAATTCTCCCATAACTTCCAAACGGACATTTGAGGGGTAATGAAAATTAGTCGGTTAATTTATATTGTGATAGGAGGCGAAACCTCAGAAAACCTAACTATTTGACACACCCCTTCTGGTACCTCCCACACAAAGGACCGAACTCACCCCTACAGTCTTACATACATATCTTTTTTTGTAAGTGCACTGAATTCAGTCAAATTATTCGTAAGTTGTACGTATGAAAATTCGAGTTAGGAATGAATAAGGACTGTATCGGTTCACCTATTGTGGTACGCCCTATCAAAATTAAATTTTTTTGAAAAATTAATATTTCTCACATAAATTCCAAACCGGCACCTATACCCCCTACACAAATAAGTAAAGTTTTGGACGATTTTGCACCACAAGCCGGGGAAAAAATATACATAAGTAATTTTATTTTAATTAAAAATCTATTCATTTCAATAACTCAAGACTTCAACAATATCTTAAATTGGGTGATGGTATTTATCAGTCAGTTTACCTGACTGAAATTTCTGTACTGGTTTTCGTATCAAATGATATATACCCTCATCCCTAAGGGTGATGGTATAAAAAGGGGGAGTTAGAATGGGAGGTGGGAGTAATTTTTATTCGATCTTGGTCATCCTTTGCTTAGAGGACATGAGAATTCATGACAAAGTCCAGCTCGATAGCTCTGAAACTACTATTGTATTTACCACCCTAAAAAGGGTGGGGTAGTTTTTGTCCCATCTTTCTTACTGTATTTCCTTATCTCACATAATAATACCAAATATTAAGAAAACGTTACACCGATTTCATATGTTTGTGTGTCTTTTAAAGGAACACAAGCCGGCCAAAGGACTAAGAGTCCTTGCTAGATGTTTACGCCAGCTAGAACTGTCCCCACCTCCCCCGTGTTTTCAAATATTGTATACGTAATATTACTTAAAGAAATCGAATAATTAGCAATACATGTGAATTTATTGTGTGAGTGGGGAAGACGAAACAACACTTCCAGTGAAACAGCACTTCCAGTGAAAAACTACAGATAAAGCACAATAATGAATTCTGAGAAAGTTGTGCTTGCTTTTATAATTAGTTAAGTGTCAGAACACAGCAACACCTAAGTAGGCGACAAAACCAAAAGAGAGATTTGGTGATTGTCACATTTTGTTTTAAATTCAAATAAATTTATTCACCAACCTGAAATTTACCCCTTTTGTGTTGTATGTTTTCACTCTCGCGCACACACATTGACATGCGAAAATGTACATTCATCAATGTCGTTGTAAGGACCTTTAGATGTAGTTAGTGCCAGTGAATGATGATAAAATATCTTTTGCCATTTGTCACATGACATATAAGTGTGTTCATGTTTTATATGGACGCACAAGTGCATAAATGTGTACATCATGCGTGTGGGAGAGTATATGTGGATTAATGTCAACATCACCCTGCAGTATTGGTAATCGACTCTACGCCGATGAGTTCATCGAGTACCAAAAACCTTTCGTCGACTACTCGCTAAACTACCAGCAATGCTTTTGAGCGGCGAATTTAACAAGGCGATGTCCGCATTGGTAATGCCTTACTGTTCGTCGATTACTTCATCGGTAACATTTCGTCGACGCATTTATCGGTTACATTTCGTTGACGCAATTATCGGTTACATTTCGTTGGCGCAATTACCGGTTACATTTCGTCGACTACTCGCTAAACTACCAGCAATGCATTTGAGCGGCGAATTTAACAAGGCGATGGCCGCTTTGGTAATGCCTTACTCTCGGCACTACTGTTCGTCGATTACTTCATCAGTTACATTCGACGAATTTGTCGGTAACATTTCGCCGATGAGATAGAAAAGAAAAACGATTTATTACGTCTTATTTTTATTTATTAATAACGAAGTAAAAACATAAACGATTCAATTCAACAATTCCAAAAAATTAAAAAATGAATTCAATTCAATTTGTAGCTGTAATATATGTACATTGATAAAATATGAAAAAAAATTGAAAAATGGTATTGAGATCAAAAATTAAACAAATTAAAAATGAATTCAATTCAATTTGTAGTTGTAACATATGTACATTGATAAATTATAAAATATGTTAAAAAAGTTGTAATGAAGAAGTTGTTTCAATAGAAAATCTCTGGAGACACTACCTTACAGATTACCACAGAGTACCAATGTAATCGGCGATGTAGTCAATGAAAAATCAATGGCGATGTAGTCGATGGAATGTTGCCAGCCACTACTTGTGAAACTGCAGGGCAGCAACAGACATTTAATTGTGTTTGTTTGTACATGAAAACGACATGAAGTTGTTATTAATGTAAAATTAATCAAAGCTGCGACAATGGGAGAAGGCCAACCAACATATAAAAATCCAAAAACTGTCAATTTGCGGCCATACTCCTGTCAAAACAAATAAGTTCTCGAGATTTCACCATCAACACTTTTGACATTTATAACAACGACAATGAACAGTGGGACGGTCGGATACTTAATTAAATTGGCATTAAAGAAGATTAAATATGTAAATGTTAATCGGATTGCTGCTGTCGAAATTAAGACGAGGTAATGTATATTCAATGAGTCAATTATGGAGTTCAAAATTGCATAAACTGCTATGGGTTCGACATGTGTATTATTTATTTAGGTATTAATTGATTTAATAAAACTTAAACTGCAAGGTAGCTTATTAAGTTATACGAAGAAATTATGGAGTTGAATCAATTAGCTACTACAGTGAAGGCCATTTACGAACAGCTTTAACTGAACCGTTATTACTGCCAGTTTAAACTTTACGTATGTGGGTATTTCAAGTCAGTGCAATTTAACTGTTCAGTTTAGATTACAAATAATAAAACTTTAACCTTTATGTCAAAAGGTATGTTTATACGTTTTGTATGGGGAATGGCATACTCATATCTAACTAGATTGTTGGAATTTAGGTATTATTTTTTTTTTTTGTTAGAAATATTTTTTATTCAAAATATTAAAAATAAAATTAGATATATATTTGGTTTTAATGCACAAATAAAAAGTTTCTAGGAAAAGTCATCGAGTTCCGTTAGCATTTAAATTTTAATATGTACCTCATATTTGTAATCTTCGTTAATTTTATTGATTTTCTCGGAAAATGTGTTTATTTTCAATATTTTAACATAAAAATTTTTCTAGGAAAATGCATTATCAATTTATGACAAAAGGATCAAAAATTGTATGATTTCCAGTTTTACCCTTAAATTTAGTCATTGTTTTTTGAAACTAAAAATTGGTTGTATAGGCTGACACACGTATTTATATATAGTTACAAACATGTCTCTTAGCGTCAGCATTTCTCCTGTGGGGACTGCTAAGAGACTTACGTCTGTTGACCTTTAGAGGTATCTCGTCCGTCTTGCTGGAGGTCGTCGGTTCGTATTTGATTAAAACCCAATCAGCCTCTGTTCTCATAGTGAGTGGCTAATGATCTTCGTCTGTCTCCATTGGAGCGGCAGTTTTACGAGTATAAAATGCGATCCTAAGTTTTAGTATGACACTGACATGTAGAGTAGTGCGGTAGTAGCTTGAGTTAATACCAACATAGTCTCGAATGCTAGGGAGGCCTGAACTAAGTACGAACAAAGAATTAATCTCTCCTCTGTCTCCTAGTAACTGTTTCTCCCCAGTTGGGGCGGGAGACATACGTCCGTTGATCCTTAGGGGTATTTTATCCGTCCTTCTACAGGTCGTCGTTCCGTTACTTAAAATCCATCAACGACTATCCTCATTGTGAGCGGTCTGCGGCTATTTCCAGAGGAGTGGCAGGTTTTTACGACTGGTAGTTAGGCATAAAATGCAACCCCCAAGTTTTCTTCCAAATGTCACAAAAAATCATGCCCTGCGTATCCTTTCAGAGTCTTCATAACTTCTGAAGACCCGACTACTACCGCGTCGGTTTCAGGCTTTAGTATGTTGTCTGCTACTGAGACTGTCTGCTTTGCGAGACCACTCTAGTAGAGTGGTGGCGCAAGGCTCCAGTAGTCGATCTACTACTAGTGTCAAAAACCAATCCGACACTGGTTCTTCGAAAGCAGGTACCTCATGGGCTCCCAAGGTCCTCATGGGATGTAATCCTGTCGAAAAGGCTCCAGTTGGCCACCAATTCAGCTTCCTTAGTTCATACAGCTGAGCCGGGACAAAAGCGAATAATTATTTTGTTCTCTTCAATGCACCACCGTCGGCTTCAACTTCCACTACTATTCCCCCTAGGCACAAAACACCTTTTAAGAAGGTCGTGTCCATCTGTCAACGAAGACTCTAACTCAGTAACTCGGTAGCAGTAGATGAGGACGACCTATTGTAATCTGACGACGACCCAGGACGCCAACATAACTGTCATCCACTCAAAATTAACTCGAAATAATCTATACTTTTCAATTTTATCATCATACTAGTGGGCCCGGCAATGCTTCGCTATTGCACATTAACTTGTAATATATTTCACATTTAGGTCTACAAAGTACTAAGTACTTTGAAAACGTTCATCAGCAAAGTCATATCTATAGTGCTTATATGTAGATTAAGTTTTTTCTGTATGTAGGGCAAAAAGCCACTTCTTCCAAAAATCGGAAACAGACATTCCGCTAATTTTAATAATTTTTATTTTGATCTGTAGTAGCGGATACTAACTATCTTTTTGGGCATAAAAAACATTTTGTTATGTCTTCTTCACCTACTGACCGCAAATGAAAATTCCGTCTGAAGCTTCATGCCTTTAGCCATAAAAACTTCTTTTGTCAAGTTTTGTTCTCCCACGTATCAAGAATTTTTCGGAATACTTTTTTTGTATTGAACTCGTATTACCATTTTTTGAAATAATACGGTCACCAAAGATTGGCTTAACAAAGTGATGGTCTCACGCACTGTATGGCATATTACACCGTCGTGTTGGAACCATTTCTCCTTCAAATAATGTGCAATGACATGATAAATAAAAAAATCTATTGATCGTCCACTGGCTCAAAATCGTTCACCAGTTAGACCTTATATAGATGTAGGCCAAGATCTTTCTTCAGCATTTGTAGAGACCGAGTTGCTGAGAAAGGCGTCGGTTCGATAAATTCGAGTCCCCTGTCACACTTACGTCTACAGCGTCGATGGCTTCTATTAGCTGCTCAGATGGATCATTATATGCACCCTCAACTTCACAAAGGGGCGCATAAGTATAGCGAACAGAACTTGCATTTTGAAAAAAAATTTGCAAGATTTGTAAAGTTGTTCTCGTGTAGTTTTTACATGGTGATTTTCCAAGGTATACTAAAAAAAAGTCTATTACACTTCATTAGTATGATAGCTAGATTTAAACTTATAACTTTAACTAACTTATCAGAAGTTCCAGACGTACTATAAACATTTAAATTGTGCCCCAATAAAACAAAAGGTGTTTTCCAGTATAACTACAATGAATATTGCATTTTTTTCTGGTGTACGGACCATTATTTTTTACAGTTATAAAATTAATTATTGAAGTCCGTGGCAGCGCCTCGGCACTTTTTACTTATTAAGTTTCAAATAGCCTGTGCATTAGGGCGGAACAATTTGTTCGCGTCTAAAAAAACGTGGTAATCGTATACCAGTATCGCAATGTACGATGAATTCTTAGACAATTTCGCTTAGAAACTATATGTCTACAATCAATTCCTAGTTCGCGCTGAGAAGCATGAAGATTTCAGGTTTAGGTATATTTTTAGCAATTTTTCAGTTACGTCAGAAGTACTATCCCGATGTTTGGAGACCAAGACGAAGAGAATAGTATATTTTTGACATTGTTTTGGATCCCGCCCAATATTCTGAAAAATTATTTTTAAAAACTTAATTTCCGTATGCCAACTCTCAGAGGTCATAACTTTTTAACCAATACATAGATTTGCTTCTGTAATACCTCATTTACTTTGCTGGGAAATTAGTTTTACGCAGAAGGTCTCGAAAAATATATATCTGAAGTTTTCGGTTTGTGCTCATTTAAAAACCAAAAAAAATTACTTCTTGTAAGCGCGGAATACCTTGTGTTATCGAATATTGCCATTTTCACCCCCTAACTGGAGAAAAATCCAAACAATGTGTAGCCTATGTTACTCGCGGGGTTATTCGGAAGATTCCCTGAAAATTTCATCAAAATCGGTCCAGCCGCTTTCGAGTCCATACGTTACATATATACACACATCCTCTTTTATATATATAGAAGAAGAAGATAGATAGAGATAGAAGATAGATAGATAGATAGATAGATTTGCATGCATTTTACTATACACGTAACGGTGGAACTTTGTAAGTGGGCTTTAACTTCAAAGCGGGTGATCGAATCTTGGGACTATTTCGTAAAACAGTTTTTGCTAGGATATCACGGAATTTCAAGTCAATCCGATTATCAATTTCAGAGCTACAGCGTTTTGAAAAAGCAAAACATACCCAGGTATGTTACCGCTAAAGTTAAATTCTAAATTGACAACTGGATGATATGTGAATTTGGTTAGTCTAGTTTTCTTGATATAGTAGATATAGTAGTACCTCACATAAAAAACGCCGAATTGACCGTCTTTGTTTTACATACATATCTTTTTGGTAAGTACACTGAATTGAGTCATATTTTGCGTAATACGTACGCTTTTGAGAGATAGACTCAGGAATAAATATGTATCCCTTCTGTACCTCCTATACTTATTTTACGATAATTTATATTTCTTCCTTAACTTCTAGAGGATATCTACATTTAATCAGTGATTTGATCTTACAAAAGGTTATGTTATGTTAATTCAGCAGCCACGTTGAACACAGCTCATGTGGGTCCTATTATGAGTACCTTTGTGATACCATTTCCAAACTTTAGCACCGAATATTCCTATTCTGTTCGATCAACGTCGCTATCAAGCCATTTCGTTGCTCTGATGAAAGCCTGGATGTTCCGCAAATCGCCTACTGTCCAGAAGTGTTCGATGACCAAGAATTTCATATCTCAGATCACCAAAAGCAGGGCAGTGAAATTGAAGATCCTCTTCTTCCTCATCATTGCAGCTTCTACAAAAATCGTTGTAGGGTAATTTCAACCGCTAGCGTGTTCACTAAGCGACCAGTGACCAATTATTACAGCTTTGACGTTCCTCAGGTGGACACTGGATAGGTTCAGCACAAATCGTGTTCTCTGTATATCCATTGTAGGCCAAATTTGTTTGGTCGCCGTGCAAGTGGGTTCTCTCACCCATCTCTATTCAGCAATCATATGCATTTCCCCGCATTTAGCTGTTCCTCCCTTGAGAAGGGGACACCAATGAGACTGTAAACTTCGCCCGAGTTCACGGTTGTGGCGGCCATTGTCAATGTATCGTCTCCATGTTCCGGAACCGTCTAATTTTTCGCTATCTCGTCAAAACACGACCAGCTTTCTGGAACATTTCTCAAAGTGGTGTACATGTTTTTCAGGGATCTGATATCCGCTTTACTATCAATAAGAATATAAAAATTAGGATGACATGGTCTCCAAAATTTGGGGCATTATCATCAAAGTAGGATCTATCCGAGATGTTCCTTATAAAACCCGGATCCAAGATGGGTTCTGGTATGGTATAATCCGTATGATAGCTCACATTGATTAGGTCCCGAATTTTGGCATGGCTATTACTCCTGTTCCATCCATGCTTTTGTGGCGTCTAAGCGTATTGCCATTTTAGGATAGTAAACAGTGCCTAAGTTGGATTATCTCTAAGTGCCTATGTTATCATGATTGTCACTTGCAATAGAAGGTAAAGCTTTAAAAAACAGAACTATTCGACATACCCCTTCTGGTAACCACCATACAAAAGACCGAAATTATTCCCATAGTTCTAAATGAGTACCCTGGATACAGACATATTTTACGTTAGATGAACGTACATGAAAATTAGTTGCAAGAATGAATATGAACTATATCGGCTTACATAAATGTTGACAAAATGACCTATTTTAGAAGAAAAATATTTCTCCCAAAATTTACCAACGAAAAACCTTAGGATGTTTAAATTTGGCCAGTTAATGTATCATCTAATATAAAGTAAAACCTTAGAAACTCGAACCAGTCCACATACCTTTTCTGGTACATACAAAATAAATCATCGAAATCGCCCCTATAAAAACAAAAAAAAAATTAAATGAGGTATGGGATAGCTTCTCGCGTTGTTGTGAATTAACCTAAAAAAAACTTAATTTCCCTTTACACCCCATGAATGAGGTATGGGATAGCTTCGCGCGTTGTTGTGAATTAACACGCTCTCTATTTTTAGATTCAAAACCAATGGCACCTCCTTGTTTATCGGCGAATGCGAACGTCACTGTTTGAGAAGCTTTTACTAGACATGCCGATTGACTCCACACTATGCTGCAACGTTGCTGTCGACAACAAGGGGGGGGGGGGGCCCCGGCAATGAAAGGAATGCGTAGATGAGTGGAGCCGTCAAAAAAATAATCCCAAATAATCACTTACTATTCTGGTTGCCAATTTCTATTTATTTATATTTATTATTTTTACTGGCTATAAATCATTTCACGCTATGCACCCTTTGCAGGGAACTTACTTAAATTTTTCAAAAATAAAATTAAGTTCTTGTAAAAAAACATACACACATTTCATATTTAATGATTTCTCTACAAAACTACTGAATTAAATGTTATATATAATACTTGTGGGCCCGGCAATGCTTGGCTATTGCATATCCCGTTATATTGGAATACAGAGAGTTATTTAAAGAATTTTTTTTAAGGTTTTCTCATGGACGTACGCAGGTATCTTAAAAGAGTACACAAAGTTGTTTATCATCGATTGATAATATATTATTTTTAACTTCTTGTAAGCGCGGAATACCTTGTGTTATCGAATATTGCCATTTTCACCCCCTAAATGTAGAAAAATCCAAACAATGTTACTCGCGGGGTTATTCGGAAGATTCCCTGAAAATTTCATCAAAATCGGTCCAGCCGTTTTCCAGTCCATACGTTACATATATACACACATCCTGTTTTATATATATAGATAGATAGATAATAAAATGAAATACAAGAAGTGAAATAAATTACTATTGAATTAACCATTCTAATAAATACATGTTTAATAATATTGGGTTTTATTAGATGGTCACCCGGGTAGGTGTTGGTAATCCACGTAGAAAAATTGAAAAAACTTAAAAAAAATCATTTAAAAAATTTTACTATATTTTTATAAAACTCTAAAGAACTTAAAAAGTTGTTTAGTGAGTCAAAATTTCAGCTGGATCGGAACAAAACTATCAGTTATTAAAGAAACTAGCTGGCCCGGCAGACTTCGTCCCGCCTCCAAATTATTTTAAAAGATTTTGAGTGCAGTTGAAATCTAATAACGATTGGTTTATTACTTGGTCTCTGAAATATTTAAATTAAAAGGGCGAGGTATTCCCGGACATATTCAGTACTTCATATAAATCTAAGAAATTACATTTGTAAGAATTGCTGAAATGTTTCAGCAGTGTCGTCTAGGATATGATAAAAACTTACTTATTGATAGGCATATATTCTAAAATCAC
The DNA here is from genome assembly GCA_964034835.1 of Muscina levida. Classification (NCBI taxonomy): domain Eukaryota; kingdom Metazoa; phylum Arthropoda; class Insecta; order Diptera; family Muscidae; genus Muscina; species Muscina levida. The sequence goes on along the minus strand of OZ035882.1, from coordinate 87,523,093 downwards.
ATTTTTAAGTCGATTGGCTGACATATAAATTTTTGTATTGGTGTACTGGGTGATTGCTACTTTAGGTGTTTGGTCTGATGTGTTTGGTCTGAGCCATGATAGTACCTTGCCCCTTTTTATTCCAAGGAGTTCCAGTTTCCAAAAATCCCTTCATTTGGCTCAACAACCCTATTAACCGTTTGGTCTGGGTGAGAGCAACAGTTGTTCCCATTTTCGTGTTTGTCCCCTAAATTCGAAATGCGAAAAACCACTTTGTGAAGCTCTCTAATTCTATAGGAAGTGCATCAACATAAATGTTCGCCATTCTACCTAAAGCCATTTTGCGGTCTGGGTGACCATCTACAACCCATCCCTAACTTTCACTGAAATTTTGGGACAAATGGGGTCAACCGTTTTCACAATTAGTGGTGACATCAAAATGTACATCTTTTTTGTATATATAGACTTCTGAATACCCTAGCGCCATCTACCGGGTCCATTTGTACATACGATTTTTTCTAATGATCAAACAAATATAGATTCTGAATTTCAGTTAAATTGGCACATTCGTTAAAATTTTGATTGTAAACCGACCCCAGCGCCACCTACCGGGTCCATTTGTACATAAAATGTTTTCTCATGATCAAACGAATATCCATTCTAAATTTCAGTTGAATTGGTACATGCATTCAAATTTTCGATATAAATCCACCCTAGCGCCACCTGGATTTGATTTTTTTTAACACAAACAATCTACGGAAAATTTCGAATCGAATAAAAAAAAATCAGCCAAATCGCTCCAGCCGTTCTCTAGTGATGGTATGACATACGTGGACCATTTCATTTTTATATATATAGATAAAACCGAATTGGTCACCCGGTTGGGTATTGGTAAGGAGAAGGTTAATAGTGTTTTTAAATTGTGCGATTGAAAAAGTGGTGGGTGTGATAGCAAAATGCTACTATGCGCCAGTCTCCTCATTGTTCTATACATAAACTTTCGAGTGTTTTTGTTAAAAGATACTTGTATGTTAAAAGCTTTTCAACAAAAAAAAAAGCTAATATTAGACAATGTCATTTAATTTTATGCCCCGTTCTGTGCGACCAACCATTTAAGCATCTCAACACACTGTATGCCAATTGTTTAGTACACTGTTCATTTTCTGTATTTTTTTTGTTTCAGTCCTCAACTAATATTACCCACCTGCATAATTTCCAACATTTTCCACTGTGTTGTTACTTGTAAATTTATTACCACACATTTTATAAATAAACTACGTCCCCTCAATATTTGCCCACAAAACACACCCTCCATAGCTGCGCTCACGAATTTATTTAAAGCTTCACCACAGAAAAATTAACATAAATTAACTCTTAATATCCGATAGTCATTCACGCTTATACCTTTGCGCTGCTAATGTCCAACAACTGAGAGCCAATAAACATTATTGGCCTTTGGGGCTGCCATTGTAAGCGACAATAATGCCGTCATTGTCGACCTCATCATCTTCATATCCATATCCACTTTTACATCGCCAATCTCAAATGTGTAAATGACACATTTTGTAGGAGTCCGCGTAAAAATAAATTCTCTTAGTTCCCATATTTCAGTCCATGCTTTACTTGCTCACTCTCAAACTCAGACCAACCACCATCCAGTGCTGGAGGTGCTCTCAACGAACCAACCGTTGGTTCAGTGCCTCGCGAAGTTTGTTGTTAATGTCAACAACACTTTACCGGGGCAACGAGAGATGAAAATATTGTCATATGAGGGTCATAAATGACCGTTAATGTGTAATTTAATTTTTGAGTTATAACTTTACATCATTTTTGTTCTCACATTGTGTTAGTACGAAAGGGTATGTACGTGAATGTTTACACATACGTATGTGTGAACGGATATGTATATACGCGTTTGTATGTTTGTTATGTCAATTTCAATTTGCCACACCAGAAATGTGTAAAATTATTGTGGTCCTTTATTTATGGGCTCTAAAAGAAATTTTGAATAATTTGATGTAGGGATCATTCCACGGATGTGTGATGAAGATTCTGTAGTCAAAGCAATTTATCATGTTATATGACCAGCGGGAAGTGAAGAATTTGATATGATATCCTTTAGATATGACATCACAAAAGTTTTCCGAATTTTGCAAACAATTTGTTTTAAGAATTTTAATTTTTTTGATTAAAATTGAACAAAAATAGTAGCGGACTTTTTTTTTTGAGGACCCAAAACTACGTAAAAGAGTTATGCAATTTTTCTTTACCTAATTATAGGCATATTGGTAAGAATACGCGACTACCATGCGGGAGATCACAGGTTCAACTCCTGGCTCCAGTAATCAAAAAAAAAATCTTTCATTGTCGGCTCCCCTCGAATGTTGTCGACAGCAACTTCGCAGTATTAGTGTCGAGTCAATCGGCATGTCTAGTAAGAGCTTCTCAAACAGTGACGTTCGCATTCGTCGATAAACAAGTAGGTGCCGTTAGTTGTGAATCTAAAAATAGAAAGCGTGTTTATTCACAACAACGCGAGAAGCTATCCCATACCTCATTCATGGGGTGTTAAGGGAAATTAAGTAAGTAGTAATTATAACTTCATGTGGTCTTGTTTGTTGTCAGAGAAATTTTTTCTGAGAAAAGGTAAAAATGCATTAATGCATTTTTCTTACCGGAAATTTATACAGCAACAAAAAAATTAAAATTTTTAGTTTCTGAGAATGTTTTATAAACTGAATGAGAATCAACTTGCTTTAGTATTTGTTTGCAAATTATGAAAATAAAACAATTATAACGAATAATAATCTCTACTTTTAGATGTTTAACTGATGACGTTGCCTTTGCGCTGCTGGATGCCCCATATGGTATAAACGATTATGCAAATTTTAGCAAAGCGGCAAAGCATTCAACATTGAAAAGGTTGCCCTTAATGTGTTACAAAATTATCATATTAACAATAGAATTTTTAATGAAATATTAATGTTATCTGTCGCCATATCGCAAAATGTGTATTTTGTGCCTCTCTTGTATTAAATCGAAATTAATTATTAAATAATTTATGTGATTTGCATGCAAGGCGCTTGGCATAGGATATACAATTTAATTATTTACTTCAAAGAAGCTTATTTGTGATAACGTTATATTTCATTAGCGAAGACTTTTTCAAATGAATATGCATAAATAAATTGTTGCTGAAATTAAATCAAATAATGAAGTAAATTAGTATGTTTTTGCACAATATGCCATAGGAAGTTAGCCTTTGCATTAGAACGTTTGATGAAAGTAATAAGACCGTAGTATATATTTACTTATTTCCCCATTTACAGCTTATGAATGAGATAGGGGGGAATTCTTCCATTTCTGTAAGTTGAAAAGGTCGTATTTGTAGACTCACAACGGGAAGTCAACCGCATGATAGTCTTGTGTTCTAATCTACTACTGATATGTCTCATTCTTTCGCATCTAAGTTTTATAGATAATTCTGTCTCGCTATATAGTAGTCTAGAGTTAATTACTACGTTTAAACTGCGCAAGAGTTGTGTTTTTTTTTTGTTTCAAGCATTTCTTCTATGAAGAATTACATTTTATTTTTTTAGTGTCACTTTTTAACTATATATCGGCACAAATTTTTCACAACATCGTGATATATTAGGATATAAATTTTTTTTTTAAGAATTATCAGTTTCACATTATTTTTATATCCCCATCCTTAGGGATGAGGGTATATATTATTTGATACTGGGGGCATTTGGGAAGTATGCCCCAACGGATCCGAGATCACCACCATTGCACAGTGGATCCGCATGTATGGAGGCGCGGCCAAAAATACTTCTAGTGGTAGTACAGAGCTGAAATGTTCAGCAGGGCTCTTAAACAATATTTAAGCCAGTACAGGAATTTCAACCAGGTGAACTAACTGATAAATACCCTCACCCTATGCGCAACATTGTTTTACTCTCGAGTTAATGAAATTGAAAAAGAAATTATTTATGAAGCTTAAACGATCGGGAATAGGACTCTCGGTCGTATGGCCAGAAGTTTACAGACATGTAGCAAAACTAGCAACAGTTATAAAAAGTTCAATTCAATATCTCTTACAAAAATGATATGTATGTAAAACCTTCTGAAGCTAATATTTCGGTTTTCCGAGGTTTTGCGTCGGATTACAAGATAATCCAACTGACCACATTCAAGTATATTCCAGTTTTTCGTTTAAATGTTATGAGAGAAATATTAATTTTCCCAAAAATATATTGGTAATTTTGTATAAGACATCCCAGAAGCGGTAGAGCAACATAGTCCGTATTCACCCTAAGTTTTCCTTGGAAAAAATTTGACTGAAAAAGAATATGCTTCTGGGAATATTACGATGATTTAGGTCATTTATATACAATGAGGTGGCATAAGGGGCGCGGCAAAAGTTCCGATTTTCTGTAGTTTTACCTGGTTGTATAAGATTATTAGTCCGCCAAAGTTCATGATCATGTTGTGTTTCGTTTGGAAGAAATATCCATAAATAGGTAAGTTTGCATGGGAGGTACCAGAAAGGGTGGGGCAATTCTGCTTATTTACAATAACGTAACTTCATTTTGGAAAATATTAAAACTGGTAAATTTTCATAAAGATCAGTTAAGGTTTACTGAAATTATCTTGCCCATCAGTTATCCTTCCAACCAGCAAGCCAACCGGCCAGCCAGCCGGACCGACGGAAATGGGACAATCGTCTTAAAAAATCTTTAAACAAATTTGGTTTTAAGATAATTTGGGTTGAGATAATTGGGGTCGTTACACTTTTTCACTTATGAAATTATACTTACCCTCTAACCTACGTTTGAGGATTTAATAAGAAGGCGGTTTAGTATATTAAAAACTACACGCACATCCGCAAATTTCCGCAACAAACTTTAACACTTTTATTACCTTAAGACTACGACAAATACAATGGAAAAGAGACCTAAAGGGGGATCTGGGGGGAACACAACTAAAACTTTAAATAGTCATAATGAAGACGCACAAAATAGGATTAAAAAAATACGTTACCTAAAACATTAATTTGACAAGAATTACAAAAAAAGTTAGTTTTTATAAATTTGTGGAGATTAAATAAATACTTTTTATTTTAAAATCCATTAAAAATAATTTAATTTTTTAGACTTATGCAATGAGCAATCCATTTTGAAATGCACTCTTGTTTTAAATTATTTGACCAACGTACAAAAGCGCGAACAAATGTTCATGGTTAAATTCTATTTTTAAAAAGTCCCGTTAGATTTTCAGAAGAATACGGTTTACCATTATGAAGTTTGGACATTTAAGAGATAATTTGTTTACATTTTATTTTAATACTTTGTGATTAGTTTTTTGATTTTTGGCCTATGGACGGAACCACTGTGCATTGGCTCTGAAAGGTGAAAAGACGGTAGTGGAGATGTTCTTTTTACGTGCTCCGACCAAGGAGTCTAAAGATGTAACTACGGGAGATCAGATTGCTAATGTCGTTTGGGTAAGGAACAGCTTTTGCAGTTCCGCGTAGTAGCTGTGGTTATAACTCAGTCACGCGAGTAAGCTGAGAGTTTGATAATCGAGAAAAATGGAGCCGAGTGCCCTTTGACGCCATACTAGGCTCTCAATTCTCAATGTGCATCGATGTATCCTTTTGGTTCAATATGTCGTTGCATTCTGCACCTATTAGTTGTTATATAGCACCAAGCCTAAAACAAGGATGTAACAGGTAGTGTTATTGTCCCCGAGTGATACAGAAGGATAAAATGATGATGCCAGCTGGATGGGGTGCTGCGGCACCTACCGGAAGATAGTGAATGAAGCAAGCCGAATGAGGACCATTGCTCGTAGCAGATGGTAGTGGAGGAAGTTGTTGTTGCGCCAGTATGCTGCGGTATGCTGAGAACCAATGTGTGGCCGGCCGTATGAGGAATTTTGTGGTTGTAGGCCCCCTTAAGGGAGCATCATGCGGGTTGTGGTACCGAAATAGCTGGGAGTGCCCTTGGGATCGAATGTGGAATTGCATTGAAACCGGGTGCTACTAGAGATGGGCACGTGAGTAAATTTGACTCACGTTCACGCACGCTCACGTGATTGAAATTGTCACTCACGCTCGAAGATTTTTTCGCTACTCACGTTCACGCACGCTCACGTGAGTAAATTTTGTACTCACGCACGTTCACGTGAGCGTGAATCACGACAATCACGCAAAATAAAAATTAAAAAAATTGTATTGTTATGCAACAAATGAAGACTTTTTGCAAAATAAATAAAAAACATGACAGTATAGTTTCGATTCGACTACCGAAAGGTAATAAAACCATATACTCAGTTTGGCGAGATTGGTGACCAATTTGTTTATGGACCCCAAAAGATTCTCGATGAATATCTTAACCATTTGGTAGCAAATTTTTACAAACAGATATGCGTTTCTCTTATGACAACATGCACTTTGTGAATAAAATGGTAAACATTAGGGTGTCCTTATAAAATAGTTGCTACAAACTTCTTCAAACTTAATAAATAGTGAAAAAATCAAAAAAGTTTGATATTTCGAGGCAAAAACAGAACGATATGACAAGACATCAATATAAATATATATATATATATCGATGGAAAGACAACAGTTTCTTCCTTCCAAATCCACTGAGATATTAAAAATCGGTTGATATTTAACCACGTTACTGGCTTATATGTTCAGAAAGGCACGAAAAACCGGTCTCATAGTGGTTCTTATGAGAAATTTAGGGTATCTAGACACGATCGAATTGTATTATTATGTTCACGGAAGTTGTTCAACTTTACCGTGGCTACAATTTGGCGAAAATTGTTAGTAAAAAATTTGAACTCCCTCAAAGTAATACTGCAAAAAGTGAAAAAAAAATCATTTCTTCCACAATTTTTTTGAAAAAATTGCAAGAGTAAGTGGATTTTTTGGCAAATATTGTTAATAATATTTGTGCGTAAAACTCCTAGCTACATTATTACTGAATATAGTTTAGCGCTATCATAAAGTATGAGTTAGCCGTTGGACAAAAACTGATGACACCTTTTTTCAAGGGGCTTACTGATTTCGAGAATCTTTTGGGGTCCATAAATCTCGCCAAACTAAGTGTAGGGTTTTATTACGTGGGATGTTTTGTAAAAGAGGAATGTCCCCAGCTACCTTCCAAATTTTTAAAATCTCGTGCAATCTGGTTAAATTTTTTGAATTTCTTTTGACATAGTTTTTATAGCTGAATGAACTAGAACTTTTTGATCCCAGCTACAAAATTTTAATTCTTTAAAAGGAACAAAGCCATATATTGAATATTATCAGGTTTAAATCTTTTTAACAATAATGTTTTTATAGATGTTTCTTATGAACAAATTTTACAATGTTTTTCGTGCCATTAAACGTATTCGCTTATTGACTTTGAGATATCTGTGAAAGGATTTAAAAAATTTAAAAGATTGTTTAATAGATTTAAATCTATAAAAGCTATCTTAATAAATTAAAAAAATATATTTTTAATTTTTCTGGGTATCTTAATTGTGATTTCTATAGTTATTAATATCATGATTTCAAATATGTTTTCAGATTTTTTTCATCAGGCACAGTTTTTTAGTAATTTGGATTTAAATTTTTTCAGCTTTCTCCATGTTGCATTAAAATACATTTTGCATCAATGTAACGAAAACTTTATTTGATCCAACAGAATCTTTTCTAAATACATACAAGAACCGATACTAGTAGAGCTTAAAACATGAAAAATGAGAAGAACAAATATTTTTATACCATCACCCTTAGGGATGAGGGTATACATCATTTGATACGACCCAAAAGTGTAACACATAGAAGGAGTGACTTTAGACCCTAGGTTTCTTTGAACCAAATTCGATTCATGACTTTTTAAGTGGTTTGAGCCATGTCCGTCTGTCTGTCTGTCTGTCTGGTGGCTGTCCGGCTGGTTCGCACGATAACTTTCGAAAGACGCAACCAAATGTTTTGAAATTTTGCACGAGTTATTATTTTCTCAAAACTACTTACGGTATTGCAAATTGGCTACATGGCCCCGCCCCTTCTGGTACCTCCCATACAAATACATCATTCCTCCCACTTTATAAATCGAGTAATAATATCAATACACCCCACGGGATCGTCCCCAAATTCTGTATTTAGTAAAGCTATAATAAGATAAAGTTTTGGAAAAAATTGTAAAAGCCTAGCCATGCCCCTTCTGGTACCTCCCACACAAATCTACCTTTCCGCCCACTATAGAGATGGTGAAATAATATCAATAAATTAAACGTGATCGAAACCAAATTCTCTTTTTAGTAAAGCTATAACAGGATAAAGTTTTGGAGAAAAAAATTAGAAGTCTATCCAAGCCCCATCTGGTACCTCCCATACACATTTGGTACCGCCCACTTTAGAAATCGAATAATATTATTAAAAGACCTAACGCGATCGTGCCCAAATTCTGTATTTGGTAAAGTATAAGCAGGATAAAGTTTTGGAGAAAAAATCTGGAAGTCTAGACACGCCCCTTCTGGTACCTCCCATACAAATGTACCCCTCCGCCCACTTTAGAAATAAGGTAATAATATCAATACACTCGACACGATCGTGCCCAAATTCTGTATTTTGTTATGTTATAACAGGACGAAGTTTTGGAGAACCAGTACAGGAATTTCAGTCAGTTAAACTGACTGATAAATACCATCACCCAATTTAAGATTTTGTTTAAGTCGTGAGTTATTGAAATTAACCGATTTGTAATTAAAACCAGTTAGAAAGTTTCAGTCGGGCAACCCAACTTACATTTACCCTTACCCTCAGTAAAACAAATAATTTTTTACTATATTGATACTATTATTCGATTTCTAAAGTGGGCGGAGTGGTACATTTGTATGGGAGGTACGAGAAGGGGTGTGGTTAGGCTTCCAGATTTATTCTCCATTACTTTTTTCTGTTATAGCTTTACTAAATACAGAATTTGGGCACGATTCCGTTGGGTGTATTGATATTATTACTACATCCCTAAAGTGGGCGGAAAGGTACATTTGTATGGGAGGTACCAAAAGGGGCATCGCTAGACTTCCAATTTTTTCTCCAAAATTTTGTCCTGTTATAACATAACAAAATACAGAATTTGGGCACGATCGTGTCGAGTGTATTGATATTATAACCCTATTTCTAAAGTGGCCGGAGTGGTACATTTGTATGGGAGGTACCAGAAGGGGCGTGTTTAGAATTCCAGATTTTTTCTCCAAAACTTTATCCTGCTTAAACTGTACCAAATACAGAATTTGGGCACGATCGCGTTAGGTCTTTTAATAATATCAATCGATTTCTAAAGTGGGCGGTACTAGATGTGTATGGGAGGTACCAGATGGGTCGTGAATAGACTTCAAATTTTTTTCTCCAAAACTTTATTCTGTTATAGCTTTACTAAAAATAGAATTTGGATACGATCACGTTTAATTAATTGATATTATTTCTCCATCTCTATAGCGGGCGGAAAGGTAGAATTGTATGGGAGGTACCAGAAGGGGCGTGGCTAGGCTTTCAAAATTTTTTCCAAAACTTTATCCTGTTATAGCTTTACTAAATACAGAATTTGGGGACGATCCCGTAGGGTGTATTGATATTATTACTCGATTTCTAAAGTGGACGGAATGATGTATTTGTATGGGAGGTACCAGAAGGGGTGGGGCCATGTAGCCAATTTGCAATACCGTAAGTAGTTTTGAGAAAATAATAACTCGTGCAAAATTTCAAAAGATTTGGTTGCGTCTTTCGAAAGTTATCGTGCGAACCAGCCGGACAGCCACCAGACAGACAGACAGACGGACATGGCTCAAATGACTTAAAAAGTCATGAATCGAACTTGGTTCTAAGAAACCTAGGGTCTGAAGTGACCCCTTCTATGTGTTACACTTTTGGGTCGTATCAAAAGATATATACCCTCATCCCTAAGGGTGATGGTATAATGATACGATCAAAGATACATTCTACGAGAATTTAGAGGACACATGCGATGCCCATGCCACGGAATTAAAATTGTCCTGGGATATTTAATGCATTGGTCCATCGATTGGTAAATTCAGCCTACATACCGACAAGTCCGTCAGCGGGTTTAGACTGATTAGCTATGTACAGACGGTTTTCAGAAAAAATGTTCAGAAAATATCTAACAGCCGTATGAAATAACAATTTTTGTCTTCCAATGTTGTCAAAAAAAAATTGTCAGACCATTGTAGAACAATAACGTTGTCAGACTTCTGACAATCGTGTGAACACAATACGTTAGTATAGTCTGATTAGTGTAAGATAATTGTCTGGTACTTTTTATTGTCAGATGTGTAAAGTTTGTGCATCTGACGATGCAAGATGGCATCATTGTCAGAGAAATATTTCTATTGGAAACACTGTTCATAAATGTAACCAAACAAAAAGAAGATCTGGCAAAAGCAACGAATCTGCCAACTTTTGCCATACAACAATCTAACAACTTTTGCTGACAAATAATTTTATTGTCTGATAGTTGTAAGGCAATGAAATGGAAAGATTTTCTTACAATCGTCTGAGCTGACAATTTACCTTATACAAACAACCTTTCTTTGTCAGTATATTGCCAGATCATTGGCAAATCTGACAGCATTGTAAGATCTGACAACCGTCTGTACATAGCTTTAGTATTGGTATGGTATTGTTGTTAATTTCAGTGGGTACCAAAAGCAAACTCTGGTCAAAAAGTTATGCATCTCCACTCATCACCACCTCAGTCCGTGATTTAAAGTAATCTTGAATATTGTATTGTTCAGATGGAAAATTTTTTTTGCGGGTTTTAGCGGTTTTGTGTTTTATAGCCATTTACCTACTGCGGAGAAATATACCATAGTTTCTGCGGCTTTACTGTACAGGGTGTCCTTATCAGTAGACGAATAAAAAGTTATTGGGACCTAGGGCTCTACAAAGCAACCCTGTGGTGATAAATGGAAAATGCTTGGAATCTTATCTTTTTTATAAAAACGCTTGTTTTTGTACAAAAATGGACATCCTTTCTACCCACCAAATGTTAACAATGGCTCACCGAGTAAGTTTTTAACATACTGCTTCATAAATTTACTTCAAATGATATTGACCGCCCAGATCGTCTAAATACCCCTCTGTGCATATCCTAGATGGTTCTGTCGAGTATGCTATGTGAAAGACTAAAGCCAGTGTTATCCAACTTGATCGGGGCTTATCAGTGTAGCTTTAGACCTAGTAAATACACAACTGACCATATATTCACACCGAAGAAAATTAAATCAACACATTTCTCGTCGGCAGAAATTACTCGCATTCATAGTTGAGTGTGGTATTCCAGCGAATCTGATACGCCTTACGGAGCCATTCTAAACCAGATGAGGTCTAAGGCAACTTGATCGGGGCTTATCAGTGTAGCTTTAGACCTAGTAAATACACAACTGACCATATATTCACACCGAAGAAAATTAAATCAACACATTTCTCGTCGGCAGAAATTACTCGCATTCATAGTTGAGTGTGGTATTCCAGCGAATCTGATACGCCTTACGGAGCCATTCTAAACCAGATGAGGTCTAAGGCAAGACGACAACATAATGATGGAGATGATAATGAGGAAAGCTGAACTTAACACGAAAGCCGTGTACTACTTTCGTACGCTGAAGACATAGACAATATCGACCAAAAACCGCGGGATGTGACTGCAGCCTTATTAGGTGTATCGAAAGTATCGGCTATTTGCCCTTTCTATAATAATTTCAGTAATAATAACACTGTAATAGTTATTTCTTTAAAAAAAAATTAAATTACATGACCGGACTCGACGATTTTACCCTAATTCGGACTCGGGGAATTATACTGCATCGTTAGTAATTCGAGTTATCATGAGCCCTTCATATAAAATTTTTATACCATCACCCTTAGGGATGAGAACGGGATCATACCCAAATTCTGTACTTAGTAAAGCTATTACAGGATAAAGTTTTGGAAAAAAAAATTGAAGTCTAGCCAAGCCCCTTCTGGTACCTCCCATACAAATGTACCTTTACGCCCACTTTAGAGGTGGAGTAATAATATCAATAAATCCAACGAGATCGTAACCAAATTCTTAATTTAGTAAAGCTATAGCAGGGTACAGTCTTTGAAGAAAAAAACTGAAAGGCTAGCCACGCCCCATCTGGTACCTCCCATACACATTTGGTACCGCCCACTTTAGAAATCGATTAATATTATTAACAGACCTAACGCGATCGTACCCAAATTCTGTACTTAGTAAAGCTATTACAGAATAAAGTTTTGGAAAAAAATTGGAAGCCTAGCCACGCCCCTTCTGGTACCTCCCATACAAATGTACCACTCCGCCCACTTTAGAGATGGAGTAATAATATCAATATACTTGACACGATCGTGCCCAAATTCTGTATTTTATTAAGTTATAATAGGGTAAAGTTGTGGAAAAAAAATTGCAAATCTAGCGACGACCCTTATGGTACCTCCCATACAAAAGACCTTTCCGCCCACTTCAGAGATGGAGTAATAATATCAATACATCCAACGCGATCGTGCTCAAATTCTGTATTTAGTAAAGCTATAACAGGATAAAGTTTTGAGGGTAAATCTAGAAGTCTAGACACGCCCCTTCTGGTACCTCCCATACAATTAGACCACTCCGCCCTCTTGGAAATCGATAGCAATTTTTTGATTTTACTGAGGGTGATGGTATATGTAAGTCGGGTCGCCTGACTGAAACTTTCTTACTGGTTATTTCATTACTTCCACACGGACAACTTGAGGATATTTTAAATTGGTGAGTTTAATTAGTATGTACTAGTAGACAAACCTTCACTACTCCCATATACCATACAAACACCCCCTTTTTGGGGTCTGTCCCTGATAGATAGCCGTGTTTTAAAAGCTACAGAAATTTTCTACACCGCACAGTGGTTGCCGTTTCATACAAAGAGCGGCCAAAAATAGAAGGAGTTTTCATAGGTGAATCGTTTGTCCGACATGGACCAAATTTAAGATTTATTCATTGATTGATGGAATCTATTGATATGTTGACTTTTGTGTGCTATGAAATTTAAATTTTCAGGATCTAAAAGAGGTCCTTGAATCCTTTTACAGATTTTGACCAAACCTTAGATTGGTGTCATTTAAAGAGACTGAGATGTGTCAAATATTATTCACATATGGTAATTCCTTCTATTTTTGGCCGCTCTTTGTATGAAACGGCAACCACTGTGCACTGGTCCTATTAAGTGTTATTTACTTTCTTTTTGTAGTTGTAATCGATATATATCTTCCGAGCATAGCCACTAGCCATTCATTTTTTATTTTGGGGGTTTAAATTTTTTGGTTGCAGAAAGGAATTTCGACCCTTTTTAATATAATGAACTTTTACAGCAATTAACGATACAGAAAACATTTTATTTGAAAAAAATTATATAGTCATATCCCTAGTGTATATTATTAACTTTAGCGACGTAGTGTGGTGAGGTTGCTTTCAGCAGCAATATGCGTGATCAGCCCAATAATAGGCGTAACTAGATAAGTCATGACCTATCTTTTCAAACGCAATATCTGAAGGACTGATCATTTGAGATCAGTGTAAGAAAAATTAGTCAGATCAGTTCAAGGGGTGTGGCTGAGCCTCTACCTGGCGTGGCACCTCCTGTATAAGATAATATTTAATATCAGATATTACGAATATCCTTATCGTTTGGCACTAATATGCGTAGAACGTTAAACAATGGAATTGATAAAAAATAGGAGTCCCACCATACGTACCAAAGAAATGTACCAATGGTTATTTAATTATTACATACTAGCGGACCCGGCGAACTTCGTCTCGCCCAATTTATTGCCTTCAGATAAACTCAGTAGAGAGTGGTATGATAAACAATGTTTTTTGATTAGTTTTCCGCCGCAAAAACAAACAACGAAGGCGGTTCTCCAAGACGCGAATGGCAACGTTGAGCTGGCCACACTAAAAACAGGAAAATTCGTAAGATAAGGACTTCCCCTTCTTTAAATTTGCTCTTCATGATCGTCGGTTAAATTACATTGTTTATCAGATTCTTGATTTATTGTTAATCAGATGCAACCGCGTATCGTTGCATAATTTCGGTTGATTCCGCAATATGATTATGATCCACCGCGAGTTAAAAAACTCGGTCGGATAGTTAGTCGCTTCGTTCTCGTTGGTCACGCTGTAAACAGATTTGTAAGAATGCAGTTCTCCAGCGATTTGACTCTAAAATTAAATATATATATATTTCTTTATTTTTCGCTGCTAGTACTGCCCGTTAATTAATCCAATCGAGATTTTTATAATTTTGGGAAATCGTCTTCCAACGATGTGAACTCGCAGGGAACGTTATCAATTCAGTCGAAACATCAACACGAATTTGGCCATTGCCAAGCGCCAGCAGTTGTCTCAGAGAATTCAGCAGACGATTTCAAGCATGGTTTAAGTAAATCAGCAGTAGTGGTTTTCGTGAGCCTCGTAGATCGCGCATTCATCCGAAATGTTGATTTTGCATTCTCGCATCAATTTCGCTGTTGCCGAATTGATGCTCATTGTGTACTTTGGCTTTTCAACCGTGAGAAGATTCATCGACAGTTTCAAAGCTAAATTTGCAGTTGGACTGCCTTTCAACAATGTGGCAGCCATGCCAGAGGATGCAGCGGCCAACGTTATTTGAGATCTTGACCGCATTTTTGCCAGAATCAACAAAAAAATGTCTTGCCTGTCATGCATCGAGAAAGTAAATGCCTCCCGTTTCGTCATCAACAACCTTCATCAGCGAATCGTTACGTTCTTCTACTCGGCATTAAAAACCGGCACATTTGTTCGAACTCTTTTGGTCAGCTCACCTCCGATCCGGTCGGGTTCGACAGATGGCATGTGACTCCGATGATCGCAAACAATGTACGAATTTGAATTTCTGAAGCAAAAACGGTCGCATCGGCGAGCATTGAGTCCGTTTTCGAGCATATTTAAATTTTGGCAAGCCTCCGAAATGGGACGCACAGAACACCATCCACAGTACGCAGGAAATTGAAGGATAGCAAAGATAGAAGCATACACTTTGGCGTGGATGAAATGTGTGTTATCTGACTAATTATTGCACAAGGTTTACGTCATCTAAGGCTTGATCGTCTATAAGGAGGCATTAGCCAAGCAAATAATTCTCCCTAAAAAATACAAAGTCTTAACGGAATGAATGCCTGCAATCCAACTGGTTTGCAGTTTACTATTTTCCCATTCGAAAAGCCTCCCGTAACAATTGTACACAAAATGCCTTACAATAAAGCAATTTTAGATTTTTCCAATTTTCCGAAGGATTTTTCCCAAAATTTTCTTGCATAAAAAACTCCTACAAAAAATTTAAAAAAAAAATTGAGCAAAATAGGCCTGCCGTTGTCACTTGAAGAATTTCTATACACTTTTCACACCATTTCTATACATATAGGTTTCACAATAATCCGAAATTTTCCAAGCATCACAACAAATTTTCCACTTTTACGTCGTCAGAAATCATCAAATCAAGCGATACAATGAAAATTTCGTCCATAAAATCCAAAACTTTCAGGTCTTTTCCGAAATTTTCCGAGATTTCCACCAAGAATTTTTCAATTTTTCCATTAGAAAAGTCGGAATGATTATCCTCAATTTTTCACAATTACATCATCCAAAATTATCAAAACATACGTGGAAATGTAATGTTTTTTGGCATTTTCCATATTTTCCAACAAAATTGTTCTATTTTTCCATTCGAAAAGCAAACAATTGCACACAAAACTTTATACAAAAATTCAATTTGCGATTTTCATCAAACCAAGCGATACAATGCAAAATTTTTCCAAAAAATAAATATTTTTTTGAGTTGTTCTCGAATTTTCCGAGTTTTCACTACGAATTTTTCTATTTTTCCATTCGGAAAGTCATTTCGGAATAATTATCCGAAATTTTTCACAAGTACATAGTCCAAATTTATTAAATCATAAGGTAAAATGCAAAATTTTGTCGAAAAAAAAATAATTTGCATTTTTCCGGAGTTTTCCGAATTTTTCAACCAAATTTTTTTATTTTCCTATTGGAAAATCCATTCCGTAACAATTGCATACAAAATACCATACAAAAAGGCAATTTTCAATTTTTCAAATTTTCCGACTTTTTCGGCGGATTTTCCCAAAATTTTCTTTCACATAAACCTTCTCCTGGCAAAACGAACAACTGAAAAAAAGTTTGAGCAAAATCGGCCTTCTCAATTGATGAATTCTATAAATTTTTGCCACCATTTTTTTATACACTGTGGTGCAAAAATGAGCCAATGTTTTAAAAAAAGTACGTTATTAAATATTTTTTATACTTTTTATTGTATTATTTTCAAACCTTTTGCTAAATTTAAAATATGCATCTGTAAAATATGTAAGGCAATAATAAAAATATAACTTACATTTCTGCAAGTATATAAAAACAAAACATTTTCAAAATCAGACCATTGGCACACTTTTGCTCCAAGGTTTTTCTTATCTAAATTTAATAATTAGTCCTGCATATTTTTACTTTCTTCAAATGATCTATCCTATTTGGCGTATATTGACAAAGTTGAGCAACATTATATACAGGAATTTTGGTTTCATTCAGCCAGAACCCACTCCCACAGCTCATTAATAATTTTCGGTGCTATTTCGTTGCAGCCTGCCCTCGTTTCAGGTAAGCCTACAGGTTTTCGATCGGTTTCAAATCTGGACTCTCCAGTGGCCACTCCCAGACCCCAAACACCTGAGAACTAAGCCATTCCTTGAAAATTTTTACCAATATGTCAACGTCCCAAAACATTCTGTAAAAATTGTCAAGGAATGGCTTAGTTTTCAGGTGTTTGGGGTCAGGGAGTAACTACTGCAGAGTCCAGATCTGAACCCGATCGAAAATCTGTGAGCTTACCTAAAACGCGGGCTGACAGAAATGAAAAAGCCCCGAAAAGTATAAATGAGCTGTGGGAGAAGGTTCTGGCTGAATGAAACAAAATTCCTGCATATTAGGTTGCTCAGCTTTGTCAATATACGCCTAATAGGGTAGATCATTTGAAGAAAGTAAACATATGCAGGACTAATTATGAAATTTAGATAAGAAAAACCTTGGAGCAAAAGCGTGCCAAAGGTCTGATTTTGAAAATGATTTGTTTTTATATACTTACAGTAATGTACATTTTATTTTTGTTATTGCTTTACATATTTTACAGATGCAGATTTTACATTTAGCAAAAGGTTTGAAAATACTACAATAAAAAGTATAAAAAATATTTAATAACGTACCTTGTTAAAAACATTGGCTCATTTTTGCACTACAGTGTATATAGATTTTTAACTAACTTATAATATTTTTCTACGTGCGGTATATAATCCACTGGGATTGCATAGAAGTACCAGCTAAGTAAGTAAGTAAGGAGGGAGGACGAAGTCTGCCAGCTCAAGTAGTTTTTCTTTTATAAAAGCTGCAATAAGCATTCGACAAACATTTTCTCTGTTTTCTTTAAATTTAAATCTTGCGGCATCATTTTCATTACACGAATAGCATTATGTGTAAAGTAGTAGTTAAATAATTGAAATGTTTTTTTTAACCGTTTGATTACACAGTGCAACAGTGAAAAAAACGCCCGAACGTGACTATATAGGTTCGATAGTACAACCGGAGCTGAGTAAAAACCTAGCTCAGTTTGGCTAGATTGGCTACCAAAATTTTTTTTTGGCCCTCGTAACTTTTTGAAATCGCTTGGATCCCTTGAAAAGAGGTGACATCAGTTTTTGGTCAACAGTTTGTACAGTTTTTAATCTAGCTCTTTCTCTTCTTAAGCAAAGTTGTAGCTAAAACTCCACTTAAGAAATTGATATTATAAAATTTCCCAAAAAATTAGACTTCCCTCGTTTATTTTCAAAAAACTTCGAAAAAAATTCTAATTTTTTTCACTATTTTAAATATAAGTC
Source organism: Muscina levida (assembly GCA_964034835.1). Lineage (NCBI taxonomy): Eukaryota > Metazoa > Arthropoda > Insecta > Diptera > Muscidae > Muscina > Muscina levida. The sequence goes on along the minus strand of OZ035882.1, from coordinate 87,505,095 downwards.
GTAGGGAGTCCAGATTTTTATAACCTGAACAACTTCTGTAAACAACCAATATAATCCGAATACTTCACCCCTTTAATTGTTCACAAAGAGCATTAGGGTGTTCCTTATATGGCATTTTTTCGAATTTCGTTAAAAATATGTATTAATCGCGATGTTGGTTATCTAGCTTCACCTTACGATGGTTTTTGCCAAAATTACGAATATATTGTGAAAAATTTCGTATCGATAGTTAGGCATTAGGGTGTGCCGCAATGAGGATAAAGTTCGAATTTGTTCTCAAATCAGTTTATTGCCGCTGAGTATTTTTCTTTTGAATACAGACTAAGTAGCAATAAGCCATTCAATAGCTGAAGTGAAGACATAAAATAGTATGTATTTACTTTCACCATATCTCTTATAGATCCCCTGATGTAGAAGATGGAGTATTTTGGAAAAAATTATCAAAAATTTTGAAATTGGATTCCGAAGTAGATTATTATGGGCAATTATATATTTTAACTTTTTAAGGTTAATCTATATGTTCAAATAGTATATGTGTATATTATCAATATCTTTATCAATTCTCGAGATATCAGGGGTTTAAAAAGCATGCAATGACTACCGAGCTTTTGTTTTACTGAATATCTATTGTGTCTGCTTACAAATTTCACCAAAAACATTAATATCCAATGGTCCTTTGAGGCGATTTTTTATTTTTATCATATATATATCGTTATTGGTAAGTAGACACAATTGGTATTCAGATGGAATAAAAGTTAATTAAACATTGCTATGCCTACAATCAAAAATGCGTTTTTTTAACGCCTGATATCTCGAGAATTGGTAGAGATATGATAATATACACATATTCTATTTAAGCATATAGATTTTAACTTGATTAACCTTAAAAAGTTGAAATATATAATTGCCCATAATAATCTACTTCGGAATCCAACTTCAAAATTTTTGATAATTTTTTCCAAAATACTCCATCTTCTACATCAAATATCTCGGCGTCTATAAGAGATATGGTGAAAGTAAACACATAGTATTTTAGGTCTTTACTTCAGCTATTAAACGGCTTATTGCCACTTAGTCTGTATTCAAAAGAAAAAAACTCAGCGGCAATAAACTGATTTGAGAACAAATTCGAACTTTAACATCATTGCGGCTTACCCTAATGCTTAACTATCGATACGAAATTTTTCACAATATATTCGTAATTTTAGCAAAAACAAATTTAAGGTGAAGCTAGATGACCAACATCGCGATTAATACATATTTTTAACGAAATTCAAAAAATGCCATATAAGGAACACCCTTATGCTCTTTGTGAACAATTAAAGGGATGAAGTATTCGGATCATATTGGTTGTTTACAGAAGTTGTTCAGTTATACAATAAGTACGTTTTTGGTAATGATAGAAAGTAAAAACTTTGCACAAAGGCTCAAACCTCCTAAAAAAATTATTTGTTTAAAAAAAGATAGTGTGTTTTGAGAGCCATTTAATATCCCTAGACTTGTTCAGATTGCATGGGTTTGTTCAGAGAAGTTTTTCGGTGTTACCTAAACTACAATTTCACAGAATAGAGTATGCAAAAAATCTGGACTCCCTACGACTTATATTTAAAATAGTGAAAAAATTAGAATTTTTTCGAAGTTTTTGAAAATAAACGAGGGAAGTCTAATTTTTTTGGGAAATTTTGTAATATCAATTTTCTTAAGTGGACTATTAGCTACAACTTTGCTTAAGAAGAGAAAGAGCTAGATTAAAAACTGTACAAACTGTTGACCAAAAACTGATGTCACCTCATTTCAAGGGATCCCAAGCGATTTCAAAAAGTTACGAGGCCAAAAAAAATTTTGGTAGCCAATCTAGCCAATCTGAGCTATGGTTTTACTCAGCTCCGGTTGTACTATCGAACCTATATAGTCACGTTCGGGTGTTTTTCAAAAAGTTTGATTTTGTGTCATAGTGTTATTTGAAATATACTCCAATGTGTTGCAAACTCTAATTACAATATTAATTTTCTCTATTCACGACTGGTTAGCTCCCATTCAAGCCTCTTAATATATAAGTAAATGTGGTGGTTCATTGCTCTGTAAATTATATTATTTTCCATTACTCCTTAGTGGCTATAATAGACAAGAAACCACTGCAATATTTGTACAATGTGTGATTCCCCTTTATGTTGCAACTTCTCTTTAATCGTATCACTCAAATACTCACAGGCGTATGTGAAGCTATAAAAACTTACAAATGAAAGTCTGAACATACATGGCTTCAGTACTATCATCATTGCCGACACAAAGTGTTTGCGTTATAAATTAAAATGAAAATCCAATGACATATATTTATTTACGCAATTACCAGATTATGCTATTTATACTCAGCGAATATCGAAGAGAATTCAATTAAAAACTTTTTCAATGATTCGCAAAATGATCTCCTCCTCCTTCTCCTCGCCCGCCGTCAATTTCAATCACTCGTGAAATTCATTTGTACTCAAACAGAATAACCACCATCAACACATCATTGCAATAAAGATTTTTTAAATATTTACGTATGAGTGAGAGTGTGAGCGTACGACTATGCGTTCGTATGCAAAGAAAAAGTTATTATGATGATAAGGCACATTATGATGCGATAGAATTTGAGAAAGTGTTGTATGTTTGGGTGTTGTGCTATGCAGAAGCGTTATAAAAGTCATTAACATTCGTTGTGAAATGTTTGTCATGTGTGTGGCAACAAAAGTTTTACGATATTTATTTTCATCCTTAATCTATATATATAACCAGTAAGAAAGTTTCAGTCGGGCAACCCGACTTACATATACCATCACCCTCAGTAAAACAAAAAATTTTCTATTATACTAATATTATTATTCGATTTCTAAAGTGTGCGGAGTGGTAGATTTGAATGGGAGGTACCAGAAGGGGCGTGTCTAGACTTCCAGATTATTTCTCCAAAACCTTATCATGTTTTACCTTTACTAAATACAGAATTTGGGCACGATGGCGTTGGGTGTATTGATATTATTACTCCATCTCTAAAGTAGGCGAAGTGGTACATTTGTATGGGAGGTACCAGAAGGGGCGTGTCTAAACTTCCAGATTTCTTCTCTAAAACTTTTCCCGCTTGAACTTTACTAAATACAGAATTTGGGCACGATCGCGTTAGGTCTTTTAATAATATTATTCGATTTCTAAAGTGGGCGGTACCAGATGGGTATGGGAGGTACCAGATGGGGCGTGGCTAGACATCCAATTTTTTTTTCAAAAACTTTATCCTGTTATAGCTTGTTTACTAAATATAGAATTTGGGTACGATCCCGTTGGGTGTATTGATATTATTACTCGATTTCTAAAGTGGGCGGAATGATGCATTTGTATGGGAGGTACCAGAAGGTAGTTACCGTAAGTATCGTAAGTAGTTTTGGGAAAATATTAACTGCTGCAAAATTTCAAAACATTTGGTTGCGTTTTTCGAAAGTTATCGTGCGCAACAGCCGGACAGCCAGACAGACAGACGGACATGGCTCAAACGACTCAAAAAGTCATGAATCGAATTTGGTTCAAAGATACCTAGGGTCTTAAGTGACTCCTTCTATGTGTTACACTTTTCGGTCGTAGCAAATGATATATACTTTCATGCCTAAGGGTGATGGTATAAAAATGGTGGCAAAAATGTATAGTAATTCATCAATTGAGAACGGCTGGGCCGATTTTGCTCAAACTTCTTTTCAGTTGTTCGTTATTGCCAGGTGAAGGTTTATGTGAAAGAAAATTTTGGGAAAATCTTCCGGAATAGTCGGAAAATTGGAAAAACCGAAAATTGCCTTTTTGTATGGAATTTTGTGTGCAATTGTTACAGAATGGCTTTTCGAATAGAAAAATGGAAAATTTTTGCTGAAATATGCGGAAATTTCCGGAAAAATTCAAAAAGTTTGATTTTGTTTTTTCGACGAAATTCTGCAGTTTATGGTATGGTTTAATAAATTTGGACGATAGAACTTTGAAAAAATTTCGAATAATTATTCCAAAATGACTTTTTGAATGGGAAAATAAAACATTTTTGGTGGAAAACTCGGAAAATTCCGGAAAAACTTGGATTTTTTCTACAACATTTGGCATTGTTTTGCTTGATTTGATAAAAATCGATAATTAAATTTTTGTTTACAATTTTGTGTGCAATTGTTCCGTAGTGGCTTACGAATAGAAAATTTTAGTCGAAAAATTACGGAAAAATGCCAACAAATTTAATTTTTCTTAGACGAAATTTTGAATTTTATTATATGATTGATAATTTTGGACGATATTAATCTGTAATATAATAGAAAAATTCTTGGTGGAAAACTTGAAATATTCCGTAAAAACTCGAAAAATTTAGATTCTTCGACAAAATTTTGCACTGTAACGCTTGATTTAACGATTTCTGTCGACGTAAAGGACGTTATTCTGTAAAAGAATAACGCATTGGTCCAGTTGTTCAAACCGCATTAAATACAATGTATTCCGACGACCACAAAATCACTATCAGAGTAGACAAAAGACCCTCTGGTTGCCATGCAGGACAATTTAATGCTCTCACTATAAATGAAGTCGCAGTGGTGATTGTTGGGAAGAATATGGAATTACGAGATATTGTTCTCAAGCGTCGGGATGGTAGACAACTGAGGCATGACTCATAGGTCATATAATGCACTTCAATGCCCTTTGATGTTCTGTCGTGGAGAGGCTGGCTATCACCTCAATTTTAAAATGGTCAGTAGAATAAAAGTCAACACTTTTTTTTCATTCTCCATTTAAGTTCGAATTTCGATCTTGAAATTAACTTCTGATCGAAATTGGAATACCAGGGTCAAATCGTTGGATGCACGATTGAATGCCGAGCAAACGAACATGTACGATTCGCTGATAGAGATTGTTGACAATGGAACGGGAGGCATTCACTTTCTCGATGCTACCTTAGGCAAGACATTCGTCATTTCTTTGATTCTGGCAACATTTGGTCAAGATCGCAAATTCCGTTAGCTGTTGCATCCGCTGGTATTTCTGCCACATTGTAGAAACGCGGCGACCTGCACTTTCCGCTTTGAAGCTGCTGATGAATCTTCTCACAGTTGACAAGCCAACTTGCAGCGAATTGTTGCGAGAATGCAAAATCATCATTTGGGATGAATGCACGGGCACATAAACAAGTTTTTGAGGTAGTTGACCGAACGATTAAGGATTTACGAGATGATTTGGTGTGGCTATGGTATTTTCGTCAAACGCTTCCAATCATCCCAAAATCTACTGCTGCCTATAAAATTAACGCATGCGTGAAATCGTCATCTTTGTGTTACTGCATTTTCAAGACTGCTACTGGCACTTGGTAATGGCCAAATTCCTGTTGATGTTTATGACGTTCCCGGCAAATTTTTTCGAGTTTACATCGTCAAAGGAGGAACTCATCACCAAAGTTTTCCCCGGCATTGCAAAAAATTATAAAAATCTAGATTGAATAAGTGAACGGGCCATACTAGCAGCGAAGAATAAGGTCGTCGATAGCTTGCATTTTATTATTCAAAGTCGAATCGATGGAGAACTGCATTCATACAAATTCGTTGACAGTGTGACCAATGAGAATGAAGCGACCAACTATCCGACATAATTTTTGAATTTGTTAGATGTCTCAGGAACTCCGCCGCATAATTTACAGCTGACGGTGAGATCGATCATAAGCATGTTGCGGAATCTGAATCATCTTAGATCGTGCAACGGTACGCGTTTGTCGGTCAAGCAACTGATCATCAATGTGATTAAAGCGACGTTCATCAGAGACAAATTCCAAGGAGAGGAAATCATTACCCTACGAATTCCTATTATTCTAACCGATACTCCCTTCCAAATTCAAGCGAATTCAACACCCCATTCTATTGGCTTTTGCGATGACAAACAATAAAACGCAAAACCCATCAATGAAAGTTTGTGGGATCAATCTCGAATTTCCCTGCTTTTCACAAGATCAGCCGTACGTTGTCTGTTAGCGTATTGGCAAACCGTCTTCATTGTTTTTTTTTACGCCGGAAAACAAATCGGAAAACATGTTTAATCAGATCTCTCTTCACCGCTCTTTACTAATTTCGATTAATTTCAAGTAAATAACATTAAAACTTGAACTAGCAGTGTTTTACTATACCCCAGGAGCTTATATGAATTCGTTACATAAGGAGCGACACGAAGTTTGCCGGGTCCGAAGTTGTATGGCAGAACAACGTTTGACGGGTCATCTAGTGATTTGGATAAAAATAACATTATTGTATTATATGTCTTTCTGAGAATGGAACAACTTTAAAGTATTCACTTTACACTGTGTCAAATAAATCCACAAACATAAATAATGTTATTTGAGAGGAATACATATTGCGGAGAGTATTGAGTTCTAGTGGCGGAATTGTCGGTGGCAGAAATCAGTATCCATATCTGAGTGTTTGTAGCTTTATTGTCGCTTTTGGATTCCTTAAACAGAGGCTTTGTAAAAATAATGAATTTATTGGAATTTCACAAAATTACGCAAGATTATGCATATTTACCAAAAACTTAGAGAGATTGTTAACTCGTACTTCAAAAAATTATTATTGAAAAGATAAGTTATTGTTAACAGGTATTTCAAAAAATTTCTATTGCAGAGTTAGGTTAGATTAACGCTGCGGTCAATAACCGGGTACCCGGGTACCTTTTTCAACTTTAAACTGCTGTCATTTCTCGATTTGTCGATTTGGCCATGAAACTCCAAATCGTCGCGATTAAGGTGTTTATGGATATTTTAAAGAAAAAAAAATTAATATAATTAACTGCGTCTATGTATGAAACGCCTTCAAAGTTGACACCTACGTGAGTCAATAACCGGGTACCCCGGTACCCTCATACAATTTACATGATTTTGACACAGCAGTTTACGTTTCTTTGCCATTAATTGTAAATATTTTGTAGTAGATTACTATATTTTGTTATTGTATTGATTTTCTGCTTTCATTACCTACGATATATATGGTTTTCTTTTTTAACACAATTGTCCATTCATAACACAACGGATCCTTTGTCAAGGCAAGTGTGGTAAAAAAATTGTCCATTGTGGAATTGCGTAATTGAATTGTCGACACGATTCAAATAAAATGTATGTGTAATATACATACTTTTTAACATTATATGTGTTAATTTCTGATTAGAGTCAACATCAAAATGACTTTTTTTAACTTTACATTCAATTTAACTTTTTTGATGTAGACACTGATGTCCTTGCTTATCATACCACTTAAACTGCATAGTAAAAACTAAATCAAATATCGGTCAACTGTGCTATTGCACACAAAGTGTTTGTCACCTAGTAATTAAAAAAATTCCTTTAATTCCAAATTAATTGTGTTTCCAGAAACGAAAAGAGTGAAGCTGTGAATGATTTGTATATTTATTCGTTGTTATTGTTTTTTACAGCCTCACCATGTTGTACGAGCATAATTACAAATACACAAAAAAAATTGTGAAGTAAACCGAAATCAATTACACGGTCAAAAACGTGGCAATTAAGGTTCTGAGAAGTTTCATTGTTTAAAAGTATACTTTCCGTTTAATTACGCGCTGATGTATTTTTAGCTTGTTTCTTATCAATACCCAAAAGGAAACGATTTATGTGGGCGAACAAAGTTTGCAACCCACCAAAAGGCTGTGGAAGACGAACAGCATTTCCGAGTACTTTAATTCAGTATTAAATGTTTCATTTGGAAATTTGTTTTCATGTCTAACTTGCCGTATTTTATATTCTACTTCTGTTGGTCATTCGTTGTGGAGTCAGATAAGCGATAAACTTAGAGTATTTTAAATTAAATTCCTTTTCAAAACTTGAGAACTGTCTTAAATTGGAAAATTTATTTTTTTTTGTTTCTATTCTAAGAATTTGTCTGTGTAAAAGTATATTTTATTAAGCGAATAATTTTATAGTTAAAGATTGTGCTAAGAACTTCAATAATGAGATTATTTTTGGGGATGACAAACCACTCTTTGGTAGCGAATGTTGTTAAAAAGAAACAAGGCTAAGGAAAAACCAGTAAGAAAGTTTCAGTCGGGCGACCCGACTTACATATACCATCACCCTCAGTAAAATAAAAAAAATTGCTTTTATATTGATATTATTACTCGATTTCTAAAGTGGGTGGAGTGGTAAATTTGTATGGGAGGTACTAGAAGGGGCGTGTCTAGACTTCTAGGTTTATCCTCCAAAACTTTATCCTGTTATAGCTTTACTAAATACAGAGTTTGGGCACGATAGCGTTGGATGTATTGATATTATTACTCCATCTCTGAAGTGGGCGGAAAGGTACATTTGTATGGGAGGTCCCATAAGGGGCGCCGCTAGACTTCCAATTTTTTCTCTAAGACTTTATCCTGTTATAACTTAATAAAATACTGAATTGGGGCACGATCGTGTCGAGAATATTGATATTATTACTCCATCTCTAAAGTGGGCGGCGTGGTACATTTGTATGGGAGGTACCAGAAGGAGCGTGTCTAGATATCCAGATCTTTTCTCTAAAACTTTATCCTGTTATAGCTTTACTAAATACAAAATTTGGGCACGATCGTGTCAAGTGTATTGATATTATTATTCCATCTCTAAAGTGGGCGGAAAGGTACATTTGTATGGGAGGTACCAGAATGGGCGTTCTAGACTTCCAGATTTTTTCTCCAAAACTTTATCCTGCTTGAACTTTACTAAATACAGAATTTGGTCACGATCGCGGTAGTTCTAATAATAATATTAATCGAATCCTAAAGTGGGCGGTACCAGATGTGTGTGGGAGGTACCAGATGGGGCGTTGGTAGACTTCAGTTTATTTTTCTTAAAAACTGTATTCTGCTATAGCTTTACTAAATTAAGAATTAGGATACGAGCGCGATGGATTTATTGATATTATTACTCCATATCTAAAGTGGGCGGAAAGGTGAATTTGTATGGGAGGTACCAGAAGGGGCGTGGCTAGACTTCCAATTTTTTCCAAAACTTTATCCTGTAATAGCTTTACTAAGTACAGAATTTGGGTACGATCCCGTTGGGTGTATTTATATTATAACACGATTTCTAAAGTGGGCGGAATGATGTATTTGTATGGGAGGTACCAGAAGGGGCGGAGCCATGTAGCCCATTTGCAATACCGTTTGTAGTTTTGGGGAAATATTAACTCGTGCAAAATTTCAAGACATTTGGTTGCGTCTTTCGAAAGTTATCGTGCGAACCAGCCGGACAGCCACCAGACAGACAGACAGACAGACGGACATGGCTCCAATGACTTAAAAAGTCATGAATCGAATTTGGTTCTAAGAAACCTAGGGTCTGAAGTGACTCCTTCTATGTGTTACACTTTTGGGTCGTATCAAATGATATACACCCTCATCCCTAAGGGTAATGGTATAAAAAGGAGATTTATGCCAAGAATAAACCACAATTTATTAGAGCTAATGACTTAAGCACAATTTTTTGATAATTGGGGACAAATTATTCGCAAAAATTTTATTTCCTCCTTATTAACACACTCGTGGTTGTACATGACCCTGTGTTAAGAATATTTTGCGTCCATGGAATAGTTTCGTTAATTTTGTATATAAACATTGTTTGTCATTGTGATGTTAATATTGACACCAAATACAAGCATCACGCCCATAACGCTTAAGACATGCATTGCATCGATTAACACATGATCATTTTAGTTTCTTGTATTTTACCTGGTTGCTTGGTAATTTTTTTTTTTTTGTGTGGAAATCTGGTTTTACATCCAACCATGCTTCCTTTCGACCTGAAGTAAACCAGTCTGGACTCGTTATAGGAGGTTTTGCTGTATGAATTTTCCTACCGCTAAACCAAGTGTATCTTCCTTTCCTATTTTAGCATTAAAATCTACCATAGGTTAAGAAATTTCATTAGTAACATATAGAGCAGGTTATTACATCCTCCCACCCAATTCACATATTTAAGCAAATTTTACGAATATGCTGAAATCCTATGTTACGTCGCCAAAGAAAAATATTTCTAATCATGTGTTTTATATTACATCCTTGAAACGTTAGGCTTAACAACTGTTGATCTCAGTATCAAGAGTAAACCGTGCACATGTGGCTGGCCCATCAGCCTTTATTTATACTTCCTTACATATCAACTGCACAATGAAGCTTTTCAACAATTTGTTATTTATGATTAATGCTGTTAATAGGATTTTTGTTAATTTCCTAAAGTGGTAAGACAAAGTTATAACATATTTCACCCACTCGGAGAAATATTATATATATTCTATTGTCAAATGACTAAGAGCAACAAACACATGCTCGCTGCCTTCACATTTGTAGACGACTGAACCTGTGGCATCTTTCTAATTTTCTTAAGATAATAAATGATTTTGCTGCTTTATTACGTTAAAAATTATACAATTTGTAACTTGTTAATGAGCATAACAATGGCATGTAAATTTTGTTGCTGAAGAACAAATTGTAGGAGGAAACCATTAAGTAAACTTGTTCTGCCTAATTTTTGCTTAAATCATTTTTCACTCGTAGTACTTGTGTATATCAAGAAGTAAACCCAAGTTTATGTTACAATCAAAAGTGTGAAGCTTGTGGGTTTGCTTGTGACCAAATAAGGAGAATGGTGAAGGTATTTAACACACATAGATGTAGATTATGAAACCGAATCGAAGTTTACAAGGAAAAGTTGTAATATTATAAATTAAATACAAACAGTAATAGAAGCTTAATCGATCAATATGAAAGAGTTTTACAATGTCGTAGAACTTCGAAGATGTATGTATGTCCTTGACAATGTGTTATTTGTACAAATAACCCTAATTTCGACTGACTATTGTCCGGTGAGGCAGACGCTTTTAAATGCTCAGGTTCGTGGGATCAAGCTGATATACAACCCTCTGCATGTATTTGTATGGCGGTCTCTATTCATGTCGACAGTAGTGCGAGTAGTCGATTGATATATCAAGCGAAAGTAATTTCAACATTAATATTTTATTTTTTGTGCATTACATATAAATTAATTAATAGTTTAAGCATTCTGCAATGTTAATTAAGCGCGAGCAATTAAAATGCCCTCCAAACAATTGTTTGGTTGAAATTAAAAACCAGTACAGAAATTTCAGTCAGTTAAACTGACTGATAAATACCATCACCCAATATAATATATTGTTTAAGTCTTGAGTTATTGAAAATAATCGACTTGTAATTAAAACCAGTTAGAAAGTTTCAGTCGGGCAACCCGACTTACATTTACCCTTACCCTCAGTAAAACAAAAAATTTTCTATTTTATTGATATTATTACTCGATTTCGAAATTGGGCGGAGTGGTACATTTATATGGGAGGTACGTGAAGGGGTGTGTTTAGGCTCCAGATTTATTCTCCATAACTTTATCCTGTTATAGCTTTACTAAATACAGAATTTGCGCACGATTGCGTTGGGTGTACAGATATTATTACTACATCCCAAAAGTGGGCGGAAAGGTACATTTGTATGGGAGGTACCATAAGGGGCGTGTCTAAACTTCCAATTTTTTCTCCAAAACTTTGTCCTGTTATAATATAACAAAATACAGAATTTGGGCACGATCGTGTCGAGTGTATTGATATTATTACCTTATTTCTAAAGTGGGCGGAGTGGTACATTTGTATGGGAGGTACCAGAAGGGGCGTGTCTAGACTTCCAGATTTTTTCTCCAAAACTTTATCCTGCTTAAACTTTACCAAATACAGAATTTGGGCACGATCGCGTTAGGTCTTTTAATAATATTAATCGATTTCTAAAGTGGGCGGTACCAGATGTGTATGGGAGGTACCAGATGGGGCGTGAATAGACTTCCAATTTTTTTCTCTAAAACTTTATCTTGTTATAGCTTTACTCAAAATAGAATTTGGGTACGATCACGTTTAATTATACCATCACCCGTAGGGATGAGGGTATATATCATTTGATACGACCCAAAAGTGTAACACATAGAAGGAGTCACTTTAGACCCTAGGTTTCTTTGAACCAAATTCGATTCATGACTTTTTAAGTCGTTTGAGCCATGTCCGTCTGTCTGTCTGTCTGTCTGTCTGTCTGTCTGTCTGTCTGTCTGTCTGTCTGTCTGTCGGGTGGCTGTCCGGCTGGTTCGCACGATAACTTTCGAAAGACGCAACCAAATGTTTTGAAATTTTGCACGAGTTATTATTTTCTCAAAACTACTTACGGTATTGCAAATGGGCTACATGGCCCCGCCCCTTCTGGTACCTCCCATACAAATACATCATTCCGCCCACTTTAGAAATCGAGTAATAATATCAATACACCCTACGGGATCGTCCCCAAATTCTGTATTTAGTAAAGCTATAACAGGATAAAGTTTTGGAAAAAATTTTGAAAGCCTAGCCACGCCCCTTCTGGTACCTCCCATACAAATCTACCTTTCCGCCCACTATAGAGATGGAGAAATAATATCAATAAATTAAACGTGATCGTACCCAAATTATATTTTGAGTAAAGCTATAACAAGATAAAGTTTTAGAGAAAAAAAATTGGAAGTCTATTCACGCCCCATCTGGTACCTCCCATACACATCTGGTACCGCCCACTTTAGAAATCGATTAATATTATTAAAAGACCTAACGCGATCGTGCCCAAATTCTGTATTTGGTAAAGTTTAAGCAGGATAAAGTTTTGGAGAAAAAATCTGGAAGTCTAGACACGCCCCTTCTGGTACCTCCCATACAAATGTACCACTCCGCCCACTTTAGAAATAGGGTAATAATATCAATACACTCGACACGATCGTGCCCAAATTCTGTATTTTGTTATATTATAACAGGACAAAGTTTTGGAGAAAAAATTGGAAGTCTAGACACGCCCCTTATGGTACCTCCCATACAAATGTACCTTTCCGCCCACTTTTGGGATGTAGTAATAATATCAGTACACCCAACGCAATCGTGCGCAAATTCTGTATTTAGTAAAGCTATAACAGGATAAAGTTATGGAGAATAAATCTGGAGCCTAAACACACCCCTTCACGTACCTCCCATATAAATGTACCACTCCGCCCAATTTCGAAATCGAGTAATAATATCAATAAAATAGAAAATTATTTGTTTTACTGAGGGTAAGGGTAAATGTAAGTCGGGTTGCCCGACTGAAACTTTCTAACTGGTTTTAATTACAAATCGATTATTTTCAATAACTCAAGACTTAAACAATATATTATATTGGGTGATGGTATTTATCAGTCAGTTTAACTGACTGAAATTTCTGTACTGGTTTATTGATATTATTTCTCCATCTCTATAGTGGGCGGAAAGGTAGATTTGTATGGGAGGTACCAGAAGGGGCGTGGCTAGGCTTTCAAAATTTTTTCCAAAACTTTATCCTGTTATAGCTTTACTAAATACAGAATTTGGGGACGATCCCTTAGGGTGTATTGATATTATTACTCGATTTCTAAAGTGGGCGGAATGATGTATTTGTATGGGAGGTACCAGAAGGGGTGGGGCTATGTAGCCCATTTGCAATACCGTAAGTAGTTTTGAGAAAATAATAACTCGTGCAAAATTTCAAATCATTTGGTTGCGTCTTTCGAAAGTTATCGTGCGAACCAGCCGGACAGCCACCCGACAGACAGACAGACAGACAGACAGACAGACAGACAGACAGACGGACATGGCTCAAACGACTTAAAAAGTCATGAATCGAATTTGGTTCAAAGAAACCTAGGGTCTAAAGCGACTCCTTCTATGTGTTACACTTTTGGGTCGTATCAAATGATATATACCTTCATCCCTACGGGTGATGGTATAAAAATCACAAGCATACACTCAAAAAAAAACCCATTTGTTGTTCGCTTGCTGCAAAAAAAATTGTTTTGTTTCGAAAATTCAACGTTTACCACAATCGTTGAAGTATTCGACGCAAAATGAAACAGTTGCCATCAACATTGCTTTTTTTACAGTACACGAACATTTGTTTACTCCTACATCGTTTAATTTTTCGTTTGGGACAACGATGGGAGACGTTTGTGTAAAATATAAAACCTTTATATTTGGGAGAGTTGAGAGAACAAATAGCGTTACTTATTTCTAACAGCAAGCGAACATTCGTTTGGGACAACCGTAGAAGACGTTTGGGACAACCGTAGAAGATTTTTGTGGAATATTTAAATCTTTTATGTTTAGAAGAGTTGAGAGAGCAAAAAGCATGTTCTCTCAACTCTCCTAAACAAAAGTTTTATATTTTGCACAAACGTCTTCCACGTTAGTCCCGAACGAATGTTCGTTCGCTGTGACAAATGAGTGAGTTTATCAATCATTGAGATGTTCCAGAATGATCGCTATCGTGTAGTGTTATGGTGTTTAGTTTTTCGTTTGTGGTTGAATTGTGAACATCAGTTTGTTGAGCTTCGTATCGGTGTTTTTTTCTTTATGTAAAGACAATGTTCTTAAAAGTGAATTTCAATGGAAAAGACAATCTAGTGAAAAAAATAACACTTTTGACGAGTTAAATAATAAATTAAAGAAAATGTTTGAACTATCAGTGGTGTTATAATTCGCTAATAATAATTTGGAAATTGCGCAAGAAGATGTTATGAATATATTTCACAATATATAAGCTATTGCACATAAAGGGTAAGTATTTTATTTTTCAAGAAGCTGAACACCAAATGAAACTCGAAGAGCAACTTCATTATTTTTGACATGGTTATGAAAATTGTACACTTCTATGTTATTGCAGGCCCCAAAGACAGAAGCGAATTAATCGTATTATTGAATATAGAATTCTTTTATTCGAACACAGTTACAGTCGTTCTCGACTACATCTGGACACAAATGCAAATTTGTATACTAAAAGGTATGATATTAAAATATGTCTGTTAATTTTATTCATTTACTAAATTGGGTTTTTTCAGGAATTCACAATATTTTTGGAAAGGAATCACTAAATCATTTTTGAGAACTTCAGAGTGAACAAAAAATTAACAAATTGTAAATGTATGTGTAAAATTATAAAACCAAGTATATATTACTAATGAATATAAAAATAAATGAAAATCCTATTTAAAAAAATTTGGTATTTAATTTTTGGTAAAGCAAAAATCCCGATTGGGCCAATGGTGTTTACTGTTTGCAACAAACGAGTTTGAATGATTGCAGCAAACGAGGATTTATTTTGTGGTAAAAGTGGGTTATATTACTGCAAATACAATTGTTTTTACGACAAACGAAATAAACGTTTGTTTTTACCCGTTTTTCATTTGTGGCAAACGTGGATTTATTTTGCGGCAAACACAATTGTTTTTGCTACAAACGAGTTTTCCATTTGCGACTAACGAAATAAAAGTTTGTGTCTACGTTCTTTTCATTTGTGGCAAAAGAAATTTTATTTTTCCTCAAAAGAGTTTTTCGTTTACGACTAATGAAATAATAGTTTGCCGTAGTCTTTCTTCGTTTGTTACAAACGTATATTGAGTTTGCGATAAACGATTATTTCATTCCCACAATAGATACAACTACTTGTGGTAAACAAGTTTTGTTTTGCGGCAAATGAAAACTTCAAACGAAGTTCCTTTGTCTAATTTTTCGTTTGGGAGCAACGAATTTTTTCCTTCAGTGTATGTTTAAGGTAACTGCTTAAATTTCGTATTTCTAGAGCCTTAAATATTTGTATATTTATAACTTTGTAGTACTGAAGCGGTTGATCTGAAAACGTTTAGCTTGATTAAATTTAGTAAACATAAAAAACTTATTTCAAATAACTATTTACAAGCTTAACTACCTTAATACACCTTACGTATAAGCCTTTCGCTATAAATGTAATATAAATTACACTTAGTATTCGAAGAATTTTATTCCTCTACAACCCAGTCTATAATTATGAAAATACAATAACTACTTCACTACTAAACTTACAATCATTACTAATAAAATTTTGCCCACGGTCTGTGCGAGCAATCCTAAAGTATTTGCAAAATGTACAACATATTGCAAATCATTTGCCAATACTCTTGTGTCGGAAAGTTCAATATCATGACGACAATGCAGGTTAGTTGAACAAACATAAATTGTGTACGGACATTCCACGACTGGTGGCATTGTCTATCGGATATAGAATAACTACGAGCAATTTGAAAGCAAGTGAACTCACAAACCACACTCGCCGGTAGCTCTGTGGTCGTAGTACATACACTTGAGAATTGTTATAAATAACCTGGTGCAGTCTATAACATTGTTTACAGAATTATAGCAATTGCTTTTGCAAACTCATTCATAACGAAACTTAATAGGGCGATGGTAAACAAAATGAACACACGTTATACGTGGGGTCATGCCAAAAGTCAGGAGGTGGAACCTGGTTTGGCGGACTCGTTTTACTTTTTACTGAACAAAATAAAATTGGTTGTATTTAAAGGAGATGCAATTTGATATTCATATAAGAAGAGCCTATGTATGTCCACAATGCTTACTCTTAAGTTTCTATCTAAAATTTAATCCATTTAATCCTCCTTTGAAGTATAAGTACATTCAGCACATTGTGCTTTATATCATACCCTGCCTATTTGCATGACAAGTTAAACATCTTTGTAGTTGTAGTCAAATAAATAAATAGCAGACACTTTAACTAAATTGCATTTTAACCACAATTTATGTGTCATTAAGACAACAGCAAAAATTAAATGTTGCCTTCAACAAGTACAAACCTGCCCCTGCTCCTCGTAAGCATATGAGATAATGTCAATGTGTTTGTGCACTCTCCTTGTCATTTAAGATGTATTTTGACATGTGCATATCCACATGTAAATAAACATTAGTGGCATTTACTTGCGATGATTGGACATAAAGTAAGTAAGAAAGGGAAGGAGCACGATGAAGATATGTATTCGATTTTATATTAAAACCAGTACAGCATTTTCGGTCAGGTAAACAGACAAATAGTGATAAATACCCTCATCATACATAATATTGTTTAAGTCTTGAGTTATTAAAATTAACCGATTTTTATTAAAATTACTAATGTATTATTATTTTCCTGCTGGTGGAGTGTAAGCTGTTGAAGATAGGAATTTCGGTCGTAAGAATAGAGGTTTACAGACATGTAGAGAATCTGCAAAAAAAAGGTTACAGCGTTAATTTATTCGTTAACAAATGTAAAAAGTTTCTGTGCATTTGGTCATTGTGTATGGGGCTACCGAAAGGGTCTTACCAAATGAGAAATAAAGACGGACTTGGCTCAAGCGTCTCAGAAAGATATATAACGAATTTGGTATTAAGATATAAATCAAACGCATTCGGTCTATTTCAACGCGCTTTTCTACGTCGATGTCGTTATACAGCTCATACAGCTCCTGATTCTGTAGAGCAGGACATGTAGGATCAGAGTTTGGTAGAGTTGGATCTTTGTTCGTCGAAAGGGGGCTGCAACCGCGAGAGCCCGGTGGCGAACGTCATACTGATTCAGCGTGACAAACGCTGACAATATTAAATCATCGATGACAGGTGTGGATTTTGCTTTGGTGTCATATATGAATTTTTTAAGTATTTGTCCAAACTGTCATAGATGACCAATGTTGATTTTGTCTTGTAGGCGTCCATTTGTTTGTGAGTCCTAACAGACCATATCATCAATTGTCATTAGTGAATTTGTATGATATTCATAACAGACAATGTCCCTAAGTTTTTCCTTTTAAGGGAACAGTGACATTGCAAGTCCGTTGTCATGCATAACTCCCTCTGTTTGTGTCATTGCCACTAAGAGTCATTAATAAAATTTCATCTTAGATATTTTAGCATAAATATCAACTTGTTACTGACTCTGTTGCGATTATTCATCGATGAAAATGTCATAAAGACTCATAAACGAACGAAAACAAACAAATGCATTTAGTCTCCCAATGAATTTTGCGTAGATTTGAGAGGGATTTTGCATGTACTTCGTTATCATAAGTGCTTCGGGTCAAGTGCTATGTGCTTTAAGACAACTATGGCAGATAATGTGCTTCTGCAGAAGAATGTTGCGTCAGGTACTATCGAGGCACTATACATAACACTATTGTCATAATTATGTCACAGAAGAGTTAGAACCAAACTTTTAACTGATGAAATTGGGGTATTGAAGCGCAGATTATGTAATAAACTATTGAGTTTCACAACAAAATTAAACGGGAAGATTATTCGATGTAAAAGAAAAACTGATATTTTTATGAATCACAAGTAGACTTGTCACTTCAAAGGTTTAGACAGGAAGAAAGTTAGCCTACTTAGGTAAAAAATGTGTCTAATCAGCTTGCATAATCATGTTGCCACATTAGTGGTAACTTTGTAGACAACAAGTAGACTTGTCACTTCAAAGGTTTAGACAGAAAGAAAGTTAGCCTACTCAGGAAGAAGTTTTAATGTCGGAATCTGTAAAAAATGTGTCTAATCAGCTGCATAATCATGTTGCCACATTAGTGGTAACTTTGTTTGAAGACCAACAAAAAAAAATACAGATGTCACTCTTTGTCCTTTATGATATCATTGAAGTACCTTAATTAAATTTTCTTCACTGGTATACGAAATTAAATATTATTTTTGTTTTGTTTTCAAATATCATAAGATTTTTACAAATGAAAGATTTCAAGGCAGTGATAATACTTTTTTTGCTAACATGAGTAATCAATAGTGAGATTTGGACTATGTGCAGTATAAGATTCAAAACAGATTCTAATAAAAACAAACACTTTAAATCGCTTGATTAGCACATTGTAGCAGCGGTTTGCAATCAACACTCGTCTCTTGATTTCCAGACTGATACTATCGCCTTGTCTAAAGCTTTGGTTGATATAAACTGGCTCTGTCAGATTTTTGCCTATTTTCACCGAAGACGCGAAAGACGTATCAGAGTCGGGGGATACAAAATTCAGCCATAGCAAACAATTGTTTCTGTAGTATCGGACTGTCGAATGCAGTTTTGTAATCAATAAAAAGATAACAGGTGGCGATCTGCATCAAGATTTGTGTGTTCTCCAAGATTTGTCGTAGTATGAAAATCTGGTCGGTATTTCATTCACCTAAAGTTGCACTAATAAGGCCAATCAGGTTCGCTAGAACGGGCTTTGGTCTTTTGCATAAAACACCAGACTTGACCTTGCATGCAACGGATAAAAGGTTGATCCCGCGATAGTTGATACACACACTTGGTTTGACTATCTTAAGCATAGGATATAGATTCCAATAATCGGGCATGCATTCCCTTGACCATATCGTGTTTATGAGCTGGTATATGCACATTGTCAGTTCATCGCCATCGTCAAAAGCTCTGCCGGCAGTCCATCGGCTCTTGCAAAATTATTGTTTTTAAGCCGTGCAATATCCGTGCTGATATCGTTTTATATCGATGGTGTTTAATCTACTCTGTCTTTGATGATAGGCGTGAATTCGTTATGCTTCCTTCGGATACAAGTACAGTACTAGAGTTACCTCCATATATGCAGCACACTCCGCGTCTATGTGACCAGATTTCCTTCTCTTCTCTCGGTAATGCTTGTCTTAAAAACTTTTGAGTAGAACTTTCGGGCTTCATACCTATGTCTATAATTTTCGATATCCTGGCTCTCTGATTTCTTACATATACGCTTCTTCTGGCTCTCTACTCTTCTCATTATATCGTTTCGTCACCGCTCGCGTTTCCATTGGCTGCAGTATTGCCTTGTACGCAGCATCTTTCAGACATTGCGCGACATTCCTCGTCGTGCCATGTAATGTCTGAGCATGGTTTTTTATAACCCAATATGGTCGTTGCAGCAACGGTCAGAGTATTCGCAATATGCTGCCACTGGGTGTCAGAATTAGGGAATTTTTTTAAGTAATTGAGAAGCATCAAAGCGGGTACAGAAATCAGCGTAATGTAAAAACTTTTCGCCTTGATGCGGCTATTCGGTCACTAACAGTCAAAGTCTCTTGCAGGCTATGAATCCACACCCAAATTCGTGTCATACCGCACGGCAGCTTGAACAAGTTTCACAGTTCTTTCGTCGTGTACATTCATCTCCCGACCATCGCATTTCTTGTATGGCGGTGATGTCGGACTTGTATTTGTCGAGGACATTCGCCAATTGGATAGAAGGCCCATCTCTGTAGAGAGATCGGACAGGTGCATATGCCTAACTCATGGTTCTTACAATAGTGGGAGTTCTTGTATTTTCTTTTCTTAGTGTTTCATAATAGCTTTTTTTAAAAGGCTGGCTTATTAAACCACTGCTCCCGATCCTAGTTTCTTGGGGCTGTCAAAGCCACTAAGAGATCCCTTGAGTTGAGCCTCTGTAACTGCTGGTACCTGCTCTCTAAGAAGCATCGGTGGTAGCATGTTAATAAGGTTGCTCAACATTGCAGTTTTTCACATTTTTTACCATAGAGCGGATGGTAAGTGACTTTGCCTGGGGATCTCGTGATCTATCAGACGTTGTGACCTGTTTGGAGACCTCCAAAGTGAATAAAGATCAGGAAACTCAAATTGAATCTAATTAATAAAAAAAGTATATTATTAATTTTAAATTTGTCAGTAAAGTAATAAATAATACATAAATTATCACATTGCAATAATATTTTTAACAAAACTATAGTTCACGCCTAGCACAATTTTCTTTTGTATTTTAGCTCGATTGTAAAACATAGAACACAGTCATATCTTAAAGAATCCTTACAGCCCAATAGTGACACAAATAATTCTGTATTTTGCCAAGAATGTTTGCCATTCTTTGTCATCCTACACTTGCAGAGACTACTAATGCGGTTGACCAGTTGTACGGGTCAAGAATCATTTTATTCTGCCAACTTCATTCCACAAATTCTGTCCCCCAAAGGATGGCTGACATTTCCGTTACCTACACATTAGATGACTTTATGATATTACAGCAGCCATACAAACATAATGCACTTGCTGTAATTTCCTTTGGGTATGTTGTGGTCAATGAAGAATAGATAGATAAGTGCATCGAGAGGCAAATAAAAACATTATAGAGGCATTCGATATAAAGTGTATCAGCAAATGTATGTTCTTACAAATATTTTACATTATATTAACATTTTTCCTGTTGTACTTGACACTAAGTTCTTGCAATTTGTATGTTGGATTTCGATAAAGTGTAGATAAAATGTAATCTTGGAAAATATGGATAAGCAACAAATTCAACCACATTCCGTTCTAAAAGACTAAGGCATAGGCAGTGTGAATGAGTACATGATAGTACATCGCGTTTCAGTGAAAGTTAAATGTTAACAAATTATTAAAATAACCAGGATTTTTGGACCTCAAAAACTAAGAGTATCCTGTCCAATAAAAAGTAATGTATTTTTAATCCACCTCGTTAATGAAGCTATCATGATGTAAGTTTGCCAAAAATTAATCGCTTGTGTTGCAATTATATTATACAGCTTCTTAGTTTTTAAAACGTTATTTGCTATTAGTCATTTGTACAGATATGTATAATAATGATACATCAAATATTACCGGTGTTTTTCTTTGCTTTTCTTGGGTAAACTTTAAAGTAAAACCCTTTGATAAAAAGCATTTGGGGAAACATTTACAACATTCTATCGACAACTTTATGCCAAAGCAATAATAAATGCGCATTTGTAATAGTTTTGTCAATTAACATATGCACATATGAACATATATTCAAATATCAATATTAGGGTGCACCTTATTTGTATGGGCCAAATATTTTTTTATAAAGATTAGATCGTATCATAAAGAGGAATAACATCCGCAGTTAAAATTTTTTTTTAACTTAATTTAATCGCATAGAGGAAAGAGCACTGCATCCATCCTTAAAATGTTACATATATCGTAATCCGGGGATGCATGTACTCTATGTGCTAAAAACACATTCTGAGTAAATCACATTTAAAGTTTCAAAGGCCTATAGAGCGAAGGAGTGACAGACAAAAATGGATGGAAAAATTGGTATCAATTACACGAGATAGCAACATTAACTCAAATCTGCCAAAATGGCGTATGCATCACATGAATCCCAGATGACGATATTAAGTAAAATTAAACAAATGTATTAAGATAATTATCTTCGGCTATACCAAGCCCAATTACCCTTCGCCATTTGTAAGGTGCAATTTACACTACAACTTTATTTTATTTAATTTTGTACCGCAATAAACAAGATTTTGTATAAGAGGTGGAAATCACTATTAGCAGCTTAAACCAAGTTTTGTCCGTAATTGTTATATTTTTATGGAAATGTCAAATATATGTTTTTATGATGTGAGAATATTATTATATATTTTTAAATCCCCAATAAGGTGGAGTTTATGTGGGAGGTTGAAGTAATCTTCGTCCGATCATCCTCATCGTAGAACATAACCTCAGTTTAGAGCATAAAGCTCGCATACCAAGTTTCAGCTCGATAGCTCTTAAACTACGGCTCTAATCAGGGGACAGCCAGCCACCAACAACGCGAAAGTTTGCATGGGAGGCGGAAGTATTTTTTGCCGAATCTTAAAACTCAACCTCCGCTAGGAAGGTAGGAGCTTACATATAAATTTCAGTTTAAGAGCTATCTTAAACTTCAGCTGTAATCGGGGGGACAGACTAACAAACATACCCAAAAAGGTGGAGTTTGTATGTGCGTTGGGAATAGTTCTTGCCCGATATTCATCATTTTGGAAATTGAACTCCGCCCTTTAATGGCAGCAACAACAGAAATTTATCTATCAGTAGCCGCACGTAGAAAAGCATTCCAAGCGCTTCGGTCTTTTGGGCACCGTAGATAGTTCGTCATACCAAGCTTAGTTAACAGCTCTTTCACGTGGTCCATCCATCGGAGTTTTGGTTTAGAGTTTATTGCCGACGGCTTTTCGAGCCGGAGCGTTTTCGTCCATTCGTACAATGTGTCCAAGCCAGGGCATTCGGTCTATTTGACCACGTCGATGTCGATGTCTCGAAGACTCCCAGAATAGATTGATCCGCTTGTGTCATTACCCAGGATTCTGCGCTGTAGAGCAAGACAGGTAGGATCAAAGTCTGGTAGAGCTGGATCTTTGTTCTTCGAGAGAGCGCTTTGTCGTTAAATCGCTTGCTTAGCGCATAGTAGCAGCGGTTTGCGATCAATACTCGTCTTTTGATTTCGAGGCTGACAATTGCTAATTTTCACTGAAGACTTCGTGTCAGTCAGTGTCATCCCGCAGAGTCGAATTAGTTTCGTGGGGATACCAAACTCAGCCATAGCATCCTACAATTTCTGTCGTATCGGACTGTCGAATGCAGCTTTGTAATCGATGAACAAATGGTAGGTGTCGATCTGCATTTCTTGGGTCTTCTCCAGGATTTGTCTTAGCGTGAATATCTGGTCGGTGGTGAATTTACCAGGTCTAAAGCCTTTAGTCTTTCACATAACAGGCTTTAGTCTTTCACATAACACACTAGCCAGGACCTTGTATGCGATGGGTAAAATGCTAATCTCCGCTAAGAGTAAGGATATAATTTCTATCTAAAACTTAACCTCTGCTTAGAAGGTAAATTAGGTCATTTGCCTTCCCTTCATGGAAGGTGCCAGAAGGGGTGACAAAGCTTTCGTTTTTCTGGGGGTTTGTCTGCTGTTACAAGATTTTTAAACTAACAAAATAAAAATGTCCTTCGGCTGTCCATTTTTAAGTTAATGGAGCAGAATTATTTTTCCAAAAATGGGTCATTTGGTATGGAAGGTACCAGAAGGGGTAGGGCTATTCTGCCTACTTACAATCTCCTTACTTTATTTTAAAAAATATTAATACTAGTGTTAAGTTGTGAAACTTCGGGTTTACCGTTGGGACTATAGGTAGAATTTTAAACTTCGGAACCTTCGCAATAAGAAGTCTTACCGATGTGGTTCGTTTTACTGTTGAATTCAAAGAGAGCGTTTATTCACATCTTTACTTAAAATCTAAGCTAATATCTTCTTATATATAAAAACTAGCTGACCGGGCAGACTTCGTCCTGCCTAAAGAAGTATTGACTGAAATTTAACTTTTATTGGTTGGAATAAATCTTCGGGTTGTGTTAGTTTCTTTTGATATTCGCATCGAAATTTAACAAAAATTTTGAGGTATATTAAAACATAATATAGTTTTAATGACAGAAATTTATTGTAATGCCTTTGATAATAGAGTATGTATGGAAGAACCAAAGAAGTGTACATATTTTAATCAGTGGGTCATTCTACACGTGAACATGCAACATAAAGGTGTTCATGCGAAAAACTTGAATTTTTCAAATTTGAATAGACTGTCCCTCAGATTTATTGAATGTCATTGGAAATTTAAATGAACTGGAAACTGTATTCATTTAAATCTAACGGCAAATCCGTGGGTAATATTGTTATACATAGTAGCAACACTTCGGTTCCCGTATATTTTCTGGGTAAATTAATTTAAGAAGGATAACTCAATCATGTATTGCTTCTTAAATCCTATAATACGCGATCAAGGGGTTTCAACGATTTTTTGTGTGTCGTAGTACACTCATCCCTCATTATGATTTGACATGTTTGCAACATTTTTTAACTTGGTTACTCATGTGCGGTTCTCGGAAAATTTAAATTTTTTGCTCTATTCTGCAACATCCAAAACAGCTGCGCAATACAGGAGGATGCAATAGCCAACGCGATCAAACATTTTGCAAAATCAACAATATCAAAACCCATTGGTGCAATAAGGAAATAAAATCCTCCACACTCATTCGTAACTGCTAATATTACACTGTTGTATGACGTTCGTCGATCTAAATGTAATAGAATGCAGATTTGAGAAATGTTTAAATTCGTGATTATTCGATTTTTTCTGCCGTAGATCTCAGTTACATACACCACTGGTCTCAAAATATTACATACCAAATATCAAGACGAATAGTGCTGCAGTCCTTCAGTTATTGCTTTTAGGAAACAGAATTTGGCAGGTCTACCCCTTTGCTTGATCACGAATATTGGTGTTTATTCCACATCCTATTTCAAATCCCCCCTTTTTCTTTAGAATACGTATATTAACCTTAATTGAATCCACAACAAATTCCATTACCATTCGCAAAATTATGTCCTACGGACGGAGCCACGCCTAATGATCTAGGCCATCAGATATTGCACTTTTACAAATTAGGTCCTATGAGTAGGGCTATTCCTACTAATCTAGCACTTCAGATACCGCACTTTAACAAATTAGCTCATGGGGGCGGGATCACGCCTTATAATCTAATCCTGCCAGTTTTTGACCTGATAATATTGCATCCACACCTGATTTAAAGTCACTTATTTTAATAGTACGCCAGATATGGCATTTTTGTTAATGGGGTGGAATGGATTGTTCTCACCTCAGAGACATCAGTTAAATGCTGTAGCATCCACTGAGTTTCAAACAAACTCAATTTAAATCTTATATATGTACATAAATATACCATTTGTCTGTGTCATTTTAAAATTCAAATATTGACAAATTTAACATTGACATACTATTTAAATTTTCACAATTTAAAACTTTTGAACATTTTTTGTATGAGAAAATCGAAAATCGACTCATTAAATGGACCACATGATTCAAATGCAATGTTTAAGTAACCTATAACGATCCTCGAAAGATTGTCTTTCTATTGATGCCGGTTTGTTGCACATCGGTTGGGTGGTTTTGAAGTCTATAGTGGGCATACGTAGAAGCAAATGTTCATTTTTATATGTTTAGATAGATTACTCGATTTCTAAAGTGGGTGGAGTGGTACATTTGTATGGGAGGTACCATAAGGGGCGTCGCTAGACTTCCAATTTTTTCTCCAAAACTTTGTCCTGTTATAACATAACAAAATACAGAATTTGGGCACGATCGTGCCGAGTTTATTGATATTATTACCCTATTTCTAAAGTGGGCGTAGTGGTACATTTGTATGGGAGGTACCAGAAGGGGCGTGTCTAGACTTCCAGATTTTTCCTCCAAAACTTTATCCTGCTTAAACTTTACCAAATACAGAATTTGGGCACGATCGCGTTAGGTCTTTTAATAATATTAATCGATTTCCAAAGTGGGCGGTACCAGATGTGTATGGGAGGTACCAGATGGGTCGTGAATAGACTTCCAATTTTTTTCTCCAAAACTTTATCCTGTTATAGCTTTACTAAAAATAGAATTTGGGTACGATCACGTTTAATTTATTGATATTATTTCTCCATCTCTATAGTGGGCGGAAAGGTAGAATTGTATGGGAGGTACCAGAAGGGGCGTGGCTAGGCTTTCAAAATTTTTTCCAAAACTTTATCCTGTTATAGCTTTACTAACTACAGAATTTGGGGACGATCCCGTAGGGTGTATTAATATTATTACTCGATTTCTAAAGTAGGCGGAAAGATGTTTTTGTATGGGAGGTACCAGAAGGGGCGGGGCCATGTAGCCCATTTGCAATACCGTAAGTAGTTTTGAGAAAATAATAACTCGTGCAAAATTTCAAAACATTTGGTTGCGTCTTTCGAAAGTTATCGTGCGAACCAGCCGGACAGCCAACCAACCACTGTCTGTCTGTCGGATAAAGTTTTGGAAAAAATTTTGAAAGCCTTGCCACGCCCATTCTGGTACCTCCCACTATAGAGATGGTGAAAAATATCAATAAATTTAACGTGATCGGAACCAAATTCTCTTTTTAGTAAAGCTATAACAGGATAAAGTTTTGGAAAAAAAAATTGGAAGTCTGTCCACGCCCCATCTGGTACCTCCCATACACATCTGGTACCGCCCACTTTAGAAATCGATTAATATTATTAAAAGACCTAACGCTATCGTGACCAAATTCTGTATTTGGCAAAGTTTAAGCAGGATAAAGTTTTGGAGAAAAAATCTGGAAGTCTAGACACGCCCCTTCTGCTACCTCCCATACAAATGTTCCACTGCGCCCACTTTAGGAATAAGGTAATAATATCAATACACTCGACACGATCGTGCTCAAATTCTGTATTTTGTTATGTTATAACAGCACAAAGTTTTGGAGAAAAAATTGGAAGTCTAGCGACGCCCCTTATAGTACCTCCCATACAAATGTACCTTTCCGCCCACTTTAGGGATGTAGTAATAATATCAGTACAGCCAACGCAATCGTGCTAAAATTCTGTAATTAGTAAAGCTATAACATGATAAAGTTATGGAGAATAAATCTGGAGCCTAAACACACCCCTTCTCGTACCTCCCATACAAATGTACCACTCCGCCCACTTTCGAAAGCGAGTAATAATATCAATATAATAGAAAATTATTTATTTTACTGAGGGTAAGGGTAAATGTAAGTCGGGCCGCCGGACTGAAACTTTCTAACTGATTTTAATTACAAATCGGTTAATTTCAATAACACAAGACTTAAACAATATCTTATATTGGGTGATGGTATTTATCAGCCAGTTTAACTGACTGAAATTTCTGTACTGGTTTTTAAATTTAATTGGTTTTCAACTGGTTACTAACTCAAAACATATTTTAACTCCGATTTTTGAGTTTTTCTTAATAAATACCCTATAACAAATACTTATTTCGAATACGATGGATGTAAAGTTTCATCAACTGGGAAATAGAACTTTGTTTTTAGGTAATCTCTACACAAATTATAATGGTCAGGTGTAGTCACACCAAAAAAAAATTAGTTTTATTCATTTTCTGTTCTACGGAATCTGTGGTGTAACATGTTGTACATAAACGGTTATATGGAACCAGAAACAGAATAGAAGGTCGTTTAAAAAGAAACGATTCTATTATCAATACCATTCGCAACAAGTTCAGAAAAATTTTCCTGGGTTAGATATGCCGATTTTTATGCTAACGTCATGCCATTCCAAAAACAAAACGAATGAACATACCCAGGTATGTTGCTGTTGACGTGCGTAATGCACTTCTGCTGTTTATATAAAGGTTAAACATTAGGTGATTGCGTCCAAAAATATGATGGTCTGCGATGCACCCTAATTCACAACGCCACACACTCGGCATAAAATATTTAATAAAAAAGTTTTAGAGTTGCTTATACATATTTCTAAAATTTAACATAATACATAGCATATTTATTAAATGTATACAAAGTATGCTAATCAAAAACAATTTCTGTATACCTGTATGTGTTATGTTATGTCTTCACACCTTCGACCTTAGCAAGGAACTTGAGAAATCCGAAAATGAGTTAATACATATAATTGTGCATTTAATAAAAGAAAATTTGCCAAATGTTATAACATTAATTTTTTTTCATATTTTTCTTCTTTTCCCTTTAGCAATTTTCTTTGAGTGCATTTAACACATGTACAATGTACAATTTCCTAATATTTCCGGCTTATGTTACTTAATTTATGCATGTAAAGTGCAAATAAAATGTTAACAAAATTTGAATATCCCTTCCTTCTGCAACTTTTATGCTATAGTGTAAAGAATTACAAGGGTGTGGTGTTGAAATACAATAGGATCGTAACGAATTTGTCAATCTCAATATAAAGTAGCAAAGAAACAATTAAATTGAGTCAAATTTCAGTCAGGTAAACTAATTGATAAATACCCTCACCCTCACAAATGATTTCGTTACTAAAGGTAAAAAATTCAATACCCTATCTCCGGGAGTATGGTCATTTTGTATGGGGGTACCGAAAGGGTCTTTTGCGATAACAACTAAAAACTATGGAAAAAATCTCTGTGACTTCAAAAGAAATCATAATTTCTATATCTTTATATATTATCACAAAACCGTAAATCACTAGGCAGCAATCTTATGACTTTCTTTTCATATCTGCACTCAGCTTGATTTTCAGAATTAAGCATATCCTTTTCATTATCCATTACATCATTGGTCTTTTTCAAATCTATTAAGGATGATTAATAAATGTAAATGGTCTGAAATCATGAAAATACCATAGGGGCATAAATCGTTTAACTATAAAACGGGTGTCTATTGCATTCAAATCACCATCCCCCAAAAACATAAATTTCTATACAAATTCTATAGTTAACGGAATAACGATTTCACTTGCAACAATTCTTTTACCAAACAGCCAAGTACAGAGTTCTCTGCAAGAAGAAGGTGTTCACTTATTCGACCATATCATTTATGCTGCCATTTGCTTGGACTAAAGCGAATAGCCCATAATAGGAAATAGAAAACACATATTCTCACAGCTACAAAATGCAACGTAGACGACATTTAGACATTTTCCGTCTTTGATGCAGAGAAGACTGAAATCATATCGTACGATAGTGTGGTAGTGAAACACAGCCAGACGTCCGTTCGTGTGTACGTTAATGTGAAATGGAATATGAACATGCAGATGTGGATGTGAAAGTTAAATCTGAACGGAAATTTGAATAGTATAAAGACAGATAAATATATAAAAGAAGAGAGAGATGGAGCGTGAGAGAATATTTTGATTTAGTTTTAAAGCAACTAAATTGCCATTCAAAGTTAATTTGCCATGAAAATGTTAAAATAACGTTACTTTTTTGCCTGCGTGTGAGTGTGAAACTGTGATTATGCCGCAATGTACTTTATTTGCTTGTTTGGATTAACTTGTACAATTGAAAGCAATTTATTGTCGATTGAAAATGTCGAGTGTTTGTTGAAATAAATAAATTGTTTTATATGCCAATTGTTGACAATAATTATTTATATGTATGTTGTTTTTAATGGATTCGCAAATAAATTGATGAGATTGTTTTCAATTTGTAATTATAAAGTCAATTGTATATATTGTATATACGCCGAAGGAGGGAGATATATTTTGTCGCTGGATTGGTGGCGATAGTGTTTTCCAGTAGAACTATGCTAAATATATATTTTTATACCATCACCCGTAGGGATGAAGGTATATATCATTTGATACGACCCAAAAGTGTAACACATAGAAGGAGTCGCTTTAGACCCTAGGTTTCTTTGAACCAAATTCGATTCATGACTTTTTAAGTCGTTTGAGCCATGTCCGTCTGTCTGTCTGTCTGTCTGTCTGTCTGTCTGTCTGTCGGGTGGCTGTCCGGCTGGTTCGCACGATAACTTTCGAAAGACGCAACCAAATGATTTGAAATTTTGCACGAGTTATTATTTTCTCAAAACTACTTACGGTATTGCAAATGGGCTACATAGCCCCACCCCTTCTGGTACCTCCCATACAAATACATCATTCCGCCCACTTTAGAAATCGAGTAATAATATCAATACACCCTAAGGGATCGTCCCCAAATTCTGTATTTAGTAAAGCTATAACAGGATAAAGTTTTGGAAAAAATTTTGAAAGCCTAGCCACGCCCCTTCTGGTACCTCCCATACAAATCTACCTTTCCGCCCACTATAGAGATGGAGAAATAATATCAATAAATTAAACGTGATCGTACCCAAATTCTATTTTGAGTAAAGCTATAACAAGATAAAGTTTTAGAGAAAAAAATTGGAAGTCTATTCACGCCCCATCTGGTACCTCCCATACACATCTGGTACCGCCCACTTTAGAAATCGATTAATATTATTAAAAGACCTAACGCGATCGTGCCCAAATTCTGTATTTGGTAAAGTTTAAGCAGGATAAAGTTTTGGAGAAAAAATCTGGAAGTCTAGACACGCCCCTTCTGGTACCTCCCATACAAATGTACCACTCCGCCCACTTTAGAAATAAGGTAATAATATCAATACACTCGACACGATCGTGCCCAAATTCTGTATTTTGTTATATTATAACAGGACAAAGTTTTGGAGAAAAAATTGGAAGTTTAGACACGCCCCTTATGGTACCTCCCATACAAATGTACCTTTCCGCCCACTTTTGGAATGTAGTAATAATATCTGTACACCCAACGCAATCGTGCGCAAATTCTGTATTTAGTAAAGCTATAACAGGATAAAGTTATGGAGAATAAATCTGGAGCCTAAACACACCCCTTCACGTACCTCCCATATAAATGTACCACTCCGCCCAATTTCGAAATCGAGTAATAATATCAATAAAATAGAAAATTTTTTGTTTTACTGAGGGTAAGGGTAAATGTAAGTCGGGTTGCCCGACTGAAACTTTCTAACTGGTTTTAATTACAAGTCGATTATTTTCAATAACTCAAGACTTAAACAATATATTATATTGGGTGATGGTATTTATCAGTCAGTTTAACTGACTGAAATTTCTGTACTGGTTTTTAATTTCAACCAAACAATTGTTTGGAGGGCATTTTAATTGCTCTCGCTTAATTAACATTGCAGAATGCTTAAACTATTAATTAATTTATATGTAATGCACAAAAAATAAAATATTAATGTTGAAATTACTTTCGCTTGATATATCAATCGACTACTCGCACTACTGTCGACATGAATAGAGACCGCCATACAAATACATGCAGAGGGTTGTATATCAGCTTGATCCCACGAACCTGAGCATTTAAAAGCGTCTGCCTCACCGGACAATAGTCAGTCGAAATTAGGTTAATTTGTACAAATAACACATTGTCAAGGACATACATACATCTTCGAAGTTCTACGACATTGTAAAACTCTTTCATATTGATCGATTAAGCTTCTATTACTGTTTGTATTTAATTTATAATATTACAACTTTTCCTTGTAAACTTCGATTCGGTTTCATAATCTACATCTATGTGTGTTAAATACCTTCACCATTCTCCTTATTTGGTCACAAGCAAACCCACAAGCTTCACACTTTTGATTGTAACATAAACTTGGGTTTACTTCTTGATATACACAAGTACTACGAGTGAAAAATGATTTAAGCAAAAATTAGGCAGAACAAGTTTACTTAATGGTTTCCTCCTACAATTTGTTCTTCAGCAACAAAATTTACATGCCATTGTTATGCTCATTAACAAGTTACAAATTGTATAATTTTTAACGTAATAAAGCAGCAAAATCATTTATTATCTTAAGAAAATTAGAAAGATGCCACAGGTTCAGTCGTCTACAAATGTGAAGGCAGCGAGCATGTGTTTGTTGCTCTTAGTCATTTGACAATAGAATATATATAATATTTCTCCGAGTGGGTGAAATATGTTATAACTTTGTCTTACCACTTTAGGAAATTAACAAAAATCCTATTAACAGCATTAATCATAAATAACAAATTGTTGAAAAGCTTCATTGTGCAGTTGATATGTAAGGAAGTATAAATAAAGGCTGATGGGCCAGCCACATGTGCACGGTTTACTCTTGATACTGAGATCAACAGTTGTTAAGCCTAACGTTTCAAGGATGTAATATAAAACACATGATTAGAAATATTTTTCTTTGGCGACGTAACATAGGATTTCAGCATATTCGTAAAATTTGCTTAAATATGTGAATTGGGTGGGAGGATGTAATAACCTGCTCTATATGTTACTAATGAAATTTCTTAACCTATGGTAGATTTTAATGCTAAAATAGGAAAGGAAGATACACTTGGTTTAGCGGTAGGAAAATTCATACAGCAAAACCTCCTATAACGAGTCCAGACTGGTTTACTTCAGGTCGAAAGGAAGCATGGTTGGATGTAAAACCAGATTTCCACACAAAAAAAAAAAAATTACCAAGCAACCAGGTAAAATACAAGAAACTAAAATGATCATGTGTTAATCGATGCAATGCATGTCTTAAGCGTTATGGGCGTGATGCTTGTATTTGGTGTCAATATTAACATCACAATGACAAACAATGTTTATATACAAAATTAACGAAACTATTCCATGGACGCAAAATATTCTTAACACAGGGTCATGTACAACCACGAGTGTGTTAATAAGGAGGAAATAAAATTTTTGCGAATAATTTGTCCCCAATTATCAAAAAATTGTGCTTAAGTCATTAGCTCTAATAAATTGTGGTTTATTCTTGGCATAAATCTCCTTTTTATACCATTACCCTTAGGGATGAGGGTGTATATCATTTGATACGACCCAAAAGTGTAACACATAGAAGGAGTCACTTCAGACCCTAGGTTTCTTAGAACCAAATTCGATTCATGACTTTTTAAGTCATTGGAGCCATGTCCGTCTGTCTGTCTGTCTGTCTGGTGGCTGTCCGGCTGGTTCGCACGATAACTTTCGAAAGACGCAACCAAATGTCTTGAAATTTTGCACGAGTTAATATTTCCCCAAAACTACAAACGGTATTGCAAATGGGCTACATGGCTCCGCCCCTTCTGGTACCTCCCATACAAATACATCATTCCGCCCACTTTAGAAATCGTGTTATAATATAAATACACCCAACGGGATCGTACCCAAATTCTGTACTTAGTAAAGCTATTACAGGATAAAGTTTTGGAAAAAATTGGAAGTCTAGCCACGCCCCTTCTGGTACCTCCCATACAAATTCACCTTTCCGCCCACTTTAGATATGGAGTAATAATATCAATAAATCCATCGCGCTCGTATCCTAATTCTTAATTTAGTAAAGCTATAGCAGAATACAGTTTTTAAGAAAAATAAACTGAAGTCTACCAACGCCCCATCTGGTACCTCCCACACACATCTGGTACCGCCCACTTTAGGATTCGATTAATATTATTATTAGAACTACCGCGATCGTGACCAAATTCTGTATTTAGTAAAGTTCAAGCAGGATAAAGTTTTGGAGAAAAAATCTGGAAGTCTAGACACGCCCATTCTGGTACCTCCCATTCAAATGTACCTTTCCGCCCACTTTAGAGATGGAATAATAATATCAATACACTTGACACGATCGTGCCCAAATTTTGTATTTAGTAAAGCTATAACAGGATAAAGTTTTAGAGAAAAGATCTGGATATCTAGACACGCTCCTTCTGGTACCTCCCATACAAATGTACCACGCCGCCCACTTTAGAGATGGAGTAATAATATCAATATTCTCGACACGATCGTGCCCCAATTCAGTATTTTATTAAGTTATAACAGGATAAAGTCTTAGAGAAAAAATTGGAAGTCTAGCGGCGCCCCTTATGGGACCTCCCATACAAATGTACCTTTCCGCCCACTTCAGAGATGGAGTAATAATATCAATACATCCAACGCTATCGTGCCCAAACTCTGTATTTAGTAAAGCTATAACAGGATAAAGTTTTGGAGGATAAACCTAGAAGTCTAGACACGCCCCTTCTAGTACCTCCCATACAAATTTACCACTCCACCCACTTTAGAAATCGAGTAATAATATCAATATAAAAGCAATTTTTTTTATTTTACTGAGGGTGATGGTATATGTAAGTCGGGTCGCCCGACTGAAACTTTCTTACTGGTTAAATATGCGATGCATAAACTGCAAAATGGCAAATACTCTGCAAATGTATGCAAATTCAGATGGACTTAGTGTGGTATGAAACGGCCACTCATGCATAATACAGTGACTCGATTTCATGAATTTAATGATGCTGAAGAGCTGTTAAATTTCAGTCATGTGTGTGGATGATATGATTTTTCGATTCAGTGATCACAGAAAACTCATCTTTCAACACAAACACAGGCGATTAAAACACATGATTTAAGAAAAATTGTTATTTATTATTACTCTATATTAGGGCGTTTCACAAAAAAAAATTTGCAACTCTTGAAGCGGAATATTAAAGCTTGTGATCTAAAAGAATTTCGAAAATTTTTTGGGATTTTTTGAAGATGGGTATGGGGTCGCTGAAATAGATTTTATCAAAAAAATGAGGTTATGGAGAAAAAAATTTTATATTATTTTTTTCTGGCGCTTTTCGTTTATACAACAAAACAATTCTCATCGCAAGGATCCGATCCCACGACAAAAAAATTATTGGTGTGAAAAATTATTATATTATGGACCACTTTGATAGTCTTAAAAGTGAAAAATTATTTTTCCTAGATTTAAAACATCGATAACTTGAAAAGTTTTCAACATTTTTTCAAGATGTAAAATGCGATGGAAATTCTTTTAGATCACAAGCCTTAATATTCCGCTTCAAGAGTTGCAAAAATCGCAAAAAACTCGTTTGGTGAAACGCCCTACTCTACATGTTACTGGTTATTACTTTACATGTTACAACGCATACTTATCCCTTAAAAATAATTCAATAAATTAAAATTCATTATCCTATATCTATATATATAAAATTATCCCCTATATCTATCTTCTATCTTATATATATAAAAATGGTGGCAAAAATGTATAGTA
This sequence comes from Muscina levida, assembly GCA_964034835.1. Lineage (NCBI taxonomy): Eukaryota > Metazoa > Arthropoda > Insecta > Diptera > Muscidae > Muscina > Muscina levida. Next base: position 87,469,956 of record OZ035882.1, on the reverse strand, counting down.
ATTCATCATTTGAGAACAGCTGGGCCGATTTTGCTCAAACTTTTTTCAGTTGTTCGTTATTGCCAGGAGAAGGTTTATGTAAAAGAAAGGGAAAATCTTCCGGAAAAGTCGGAAAATTTGAAAAATCTAAAATTGCCTTCCTTTCTGTATGGAATTTCTTGTGCAATTGTTACAAAATGGTTTTTCGAATGGCAAAAAAGAGTATTTTATAAACAATTACTTAGATATGTAGTCCACGACTGAGTAATTTTCGATCGTGTGGATGTATAATACCATTTTGATAGCTTTTTATGCCACTGTGCTATGTCAATCTAATATCTTGCGCAGTTCCTTACAATAGGTAGACACAACAATAACAAAGGAGCCGTCAAAAAGTATCATTGTATTACTTGCGATGTGCACACAATTGGGTTTTGTATTACGGCTGAAGGAGTAACTCGAACGAAGTTTCACAGTTTTCCAAGAAAATATCCTAATGATGCAGCAAATGCATAATATTCTTTTTGTAAAAGAGCACAAAGTGGAAATAGAAGAAAAAATAACAGTTTAATAGGCTGATTGACATTAATGAGCAACCGAGTTGTATGGTGGTATATCAATTAAAATTGTTAGTTAGCTAATTTTTAAACCATAGCAGCCATGAAATCGCAAATACAATTTGTTTATGTGGGTTCTAAAATAAGTTAAGTAGATTTCCAAGTATTAGATTACTTTTATGTAAATTGTAATCTAAACTATATACGGTATTTGTTCTTAGAAAGCTGAAAGAACTTTGAATAGAAATTTATTAGAATCTCGGTAAGTAGGGTTTTAAGGCGGAATGGACGGACCCCAGAAAATAATGACCGCACTCTCTGCAGAGGAGGTGCCACCATCCAACTGGCTGATATCCTAGACAAATACAAGGCTGATATCACCGCCATACAGGAAATGCGATGGACAGGAAGGCACATGACGAAAGACATTATTTACAGCTGCCGTGCAGAATTTGGATGTGTATTCATAGTCTAGTATCGCTGTTTAACCCTGTAAGTGACCGATTAGGCACTATCCGCATCAAGGTCAAATATATTTACATCACATTCATTTCTGTACAAATACAAAGATGAGGACGCTAAAGATGCATTCTATGGGCGTCTGAAATAAATATATGACCGCTGCCCTGTACATGACATTAAAATTGTCTTGGGAGATTTGAATGCTATAATAGAAAGGGAAGATGCTCTTGATTTAGCTTTCGGAAAATTTAGTCTACAGAATAACACCTTCGATAACAGAATCAGACAGATTCGCGTCGGCAAGAAACATGGTAGTGAATGAAACAAGATTTTTGCATAAGGATATGTACAAGGTTACCTGGATATATGTTGGATATCATGGTAGTCGAATAAACGCATGCGTTATGAAGTGGATGTGATGCGCGGTGCAAATATTGGCTCGGATTATCACCTAGTTGCAGCCAAGGTACGCACGCGAATAAGTAGTGATAGACAACTCTTTACCAATTGCAAAAAAGCTAGACATCACAAAGATACATACCGCCGACACAACCAATGTATACTACAAACAACTCTCTCACCTACTGCAAACAAATTCCCCTAATAATGATGTTTCCGACACACTGCCGCAACGACCGTACCGCGTTATTAAAAACCACCCTCAGACAAGCCCAGGTATGATGAGGAATATTGTGTAATATCTGAGGAAATGGATGCTGCATATGGAACCCCACATGTAAGGGCAGATTTGAAAATCTGGTTGTGGACACGCAGAGTGTGCTGCAAATATGGAGGGAACACTTTCATACTCTGCTCATTCACGAAGGCAGCAGTAAAGCAATTGCACGTCTTAAAAACAATACAGCGGCGGGAGCCATGGACTGAGATTTTTAAGCTGGCAACGGGCATGTACCAGCTTATACACACGATTTGGCCTAACAGATATTCACAGATATTCCTTTTAACATCATAATGTAGAAGATCATCCCACAGTAAACACTACTGGTACCATCTCTCTACTGGCACATTTTTTTTTTGTTTGTTTTTAATTGTGAAATTTATTGTACAATTTTATTTACATTCAAAGGCATAAAGTGTCCCGCGCCAGAAAGGCATAATTAGGACAAGTTGGCAAATTTTAATTTCGATAATGTACAATAACAAAGTTTCTTATATATTCATTCGAATTCAAGAGAGAAAAAAATAAATATTTAAAATGTGAAAAAAATTAATAACATTCATATTTACGAAAAAAGAAAAGTAAATACAAAATAGAATTTAATGGAATAAGGCTATAACAGAAGCGATTCGACGTTTTCACAAAGGTGTTTTTTACAACAAATCTTGAAATCTGACATTCGTTGAATTGATCTGATATCTGTGGGAAGATTATTATAGGTGATACCACCAACATAATCAATCCGCTGTTTTGACTTTTCAAACCTACATCTTGGCACTCTCAAATTTACTCTATTTCTGGTATTAAAATTCATCTGGTTCTGAAAAAAGGATATTGTGTGGTAACCAATGTTGTGTATACATTTGAAAACATACTTTAAAATGTTGTAGTTATACAATCCATTGATTGGGAGGATTTTGTTACATACTTCTTTAAACAATAACGTAGTAGAATAGTTTATTGGTAAATTATGCACAGTTTTCAGCGCATTATTTTGCATCGATTAAAGAGATTTAAGCGATCTGTTGTTTTTATTGTATGCATAAGCAGTGACTAAGTAATTTAAGTGTGACTGAATTAAACACGAAAAAATCATCAATTTAGATTTAACACTTAATTTGTTTTTTAACTTAAACAAAATTCCAATTGCTCGTGCTATTTTACTTTTCAGAGAGCTAATATGCAAATCCCAAGAAAGGTTGCTTTATAGCATAATGCCAAGGTATTTTACACAACTGGTTTCTTGTATTAATTCACCATCAACAAATACGTTAAAGCTATTACTGGCTGAAGAATTAGGTCGAAATCTTACTAATTTAGTTTTATCAGGATTAATCACAAGCTTGTTTATCCTAGCAAATTCAATTAGCAGCGCAGAATCTCTTTCCTTTGTTTTTAATACAAGATCGTATTTGTAAGGGTAAAAAAGACAGATGTCGTCCGCAAACATGAAAAATTTACCGCTCAGCTGTAGGTTTTTGATATCATTGATATATATTGAGAACAATAATGGACCTAAGCAACTTCCCTGAGGAACCCCATGTTCCACATAACCAGTAAAACTTTTTTTCTGATCTATATGAACAAATTGCTTTCTATTACACAAATAACATTTGAACAGTTGCAGCTCTCTTCCTCGAATACCATAATAGGGCATTTTATCTAGCAGTAACTGATGATCGACGAGATCAAAAGCTTTGGTAAAGTCAAAAAATATGCCTGCAACTCCACAATACCAAGCCATATTGATTGGTATATAATAAATTTGTTTCCAATAAATACAAATAGAGTTTATCATATATTAATTTTTCAAAAATCTTAACTATCGTCGATAAAACAGCTATAGGCCTATAATTGCTTACATCTCTTGCATTTACTATTTTAGGTATTGGTACTACCTTGTGGATTTTTAGAACATCCGGGTATGTATTTGAACTCAGCATTTCGTTGAAAATAGCCACAAGATATGGTACAGTTTGCTCATAGCATTCCTGAACAAATTTTGTTGTTATATTATCAAATCCCGGGCTCTTATTCGCTTTCATTTCCATTAATACATCCCTGATCGTATTTTCATTTATAATATCGAGGGAAAAGACATTATTCGTCCCCGAAAGTGTACCTAAGGCATTAATATTATCAGCAGGAGTGACTTCAATTCTTTGCTTTAATTCCTTAACTGAATTTAAAAAATATCTGTACTATCTGTTAAGACAATTTGCTTTTTCAATATTATTAAAAATCCTTCTTCCATGCGTATCATTTAAAATGACTTCATTACTTATTTTCCTGCCTAGGGTTTTATTGAGAAATAACCATCCTTTCCTGGGATCATTCGTAGCAATTTCCATATTATCATGGTAATAATCATCCCTACTTCTTCCATTTGCAATGCTTATCACTTTACTTATCCTTTTTAATATATTTCGAATATTTTGATTTTCAGGACTTCTACGACGTTTTTTTAACAATTTAAGTTTTAATAAAATTAATTTCTGCAAATTTTCATTTATCCATGGGGTCAGCTCAAAACGGGCATGTTTTCTTAATTTAGTTACTGATGTTGGCTGTTTTATCGCATTTTCCATACAAGAAACTAGTGTGTCTGCTTTTTCAGATACATTTAAACCGTTAAAATTAAAAGGTAACTCATTTACTAAATATGTTTTTGCTTTCGTATAATCACAGTAAGTTTTTGTAATTTCGATGTAATCTATCCTGGATAATTTACATTTAATCTTACAGCAAATTAAATTATGATCAGAAAGGTTGCATTCAACAGAATCAACTGCAATTCTTTCCACAAAATTACTATAAACATGATCAATACACGAATTACTTGCAGGTCTTGTAACCATGTTGTGGGCATTTTCACAGGCAAAACATTGAAAGAGGTGAATTAATTCATTAAAATTTGGGTTCTGAAAAAGATCTACATTAGAATCACCAACAACAACCAAGGGGCTACTAGCATGATCTTGCAATACAGACTCCATCACATTCAAAAACTGTTCAACTGTAAATTTTTGAGAGCGATAAAAAGAAACAATTTTCACAGGCTTTGAATCAATTTTAAAATTTAATAACGTAACTGTTATAAGTTCAACAAATGTTTCACTTTCGCAAACCTCTACTATAAATTGCAAATTATCTCTAATATACAAAGAAGTACCACCATACCCATCCTCTCTGCAACAGTGAACTTGACCATAACCAGGAATTGAATAAATCTGAGAAATATTACTATGAAACCATGTTTCTTGGATCGCTATAACATCAGGTAAAATATGCATACTTGATATTAAAGATTTGAGTTGGTTGAATTTATCTAACGACGAAACGCTTCTGCAATTTATACTTATAATATTAAAATGGGACTGTTTGTAATTACAAATATATTCTTGAAAAGATTTATAAGTTTTAAAATATTTATTACAACTCATTATTAAAAGGGGAAAAAAAAATTAATTAACAAACTCGCAGATATATTAATTTATTTTCTTGTTAATGTAGGATAAATACGCATCATCGCCTTCATCATTGCTGTCATCAGATTCATCCGCCAATTCTATTGCCCTTCCTTGCACTTCCGATCTTCTCTTCCAATATTTGTTTGTTGTTGCTTCCAAAAGAATTTTATCAACATCATCCGCGCTTCGTATTAGCCGTTGCTTTGAAATATGATTTTTCTTGCAGTAAATTCTTCCGTTTCGAGCGTAAATTTGTTGATAACCGATCGATTTTAATGTTTTGGCATGTTGCAGCAAACTTAAGGTTTCTTTACTAAGAAAGTCGTTGACAAAAACAGTTTTTGTAATTTCATTTTATTTTAATTTTTGTTTTGCGGCCATTAACTTTTCTTTTTTAGCTTTAGAAGAAAATTTGACAACAATCGATTTATTCGCTTTTGCTTTATTCTTGTTTCCAACAACAAAAACTTCTTCAACTTCACTCTCTTGTATTTCTACTCCAACGTTCTTTGTTAATTCAATCACTGCATCAAGAGGCTTTTCATCATTTCCAATTTTTAAACCGCTGATTAAACAATCGTTTCTAACCCGGTAATCGCTTAAATTCTTTACCGACTCCTTTAGAGTGATAACTTCATTTTTAAGTCTCTTATTTTCATTTTCGATTTTAGCAATTTTCTTTTTGTTTTCATTTACATCTTTTATCACTTCATCAAATTTTGCAGACATAAACATTATCGATTCAGTCAGATGATCGAGTTTCTCTAGTTTCTTTAATTGCTTCAGTTCTGTTTTTATTGATTTTAGTTCATTCTTTATGTCCTTTACTTCTTCTCCTTCTCTGGACTTTCTTCTTTACAACACTAGCAGGTGAACATATCACTCTCATTTTCTATTAGTCTCTCAAATTCTCTCTTGGAGAGACCAGAGCATTTGAAATGAAACATTTTCTCACAACTGTCACATTCAATATAATCTTGTGTTTCTTCTTTGATTTCATGTTCGCACTTAAAACAAATTGTTTTCTTTTTTGCACAACTTCTACGAGCTACAGCTTTAGGCATTTTAACTTCAGTAACAGCTGATATTATTATGTATCAATTGAGCACTTTTTTGTTATAAGACAACAAGTATTTTCGTGATAAAATGAATATTTGATAGACACGATCAGAGCACAGCCACAAAACGCGTCCTATCACCAGGGTTGCCAACTTAGTTCTTCATTTCATTTCATGTTAATAGTATGTTTACAAAAAAAATAAAACTAAGAACCTCACGAAAAATCTATACTCATGGTTTTGACAATATTTGATCATATAAATGTAGCCTATAATTTTTTTTTTAAAATTTTAAGTACCTGTAGTACCAAAAAATTGTTTTTAAACTTCTTAGCTGTTTTGTTTATTGTACATTTCTTGAGCGATTTTAAAAATTTTTTATCTTGTGTTATTTGAAACAATATTGTGCACAGAATGAACGTTTTTTTTTATTCTGAATTCCTCATTATTTTTTTTTTTAAGAAAGTCCATGAAAAATTAATGTTTGACTTTAATTTCAAATATTTTTTTGGATTACGACTAAAACATTTTGAACTTCCGCAATTATTGTGAGCATATGTTACAATTTGAACCAAGTAAATTTTTTTTGCTTATATACCAAAAACTCAATTTAATACTATAAATAAAATAATATTTTGTGTTTACAAGTAGCCTTTTCATTTAAAAATACCAATACGATAACATGTTACATACATTAGTTTAATTTTTAAAAAATAATGATAAGGAATTTAGAATAACAAATCTGTCTGTGTACAACTTTGTTATAATACAATAAAATATTTTGAAAATTGGTCAAGGATTGGGGCCTAAAATTTCATATGTCCTAAAACCCTTTTTTCCACTGTGGACGGTAGGCTCAAAAGAGTTTTAGGTTACATGAAAATGACGATGAAAAGTGTAAATGCTACTGTATTCTTGGTTGATCATACATCAAAAAATGCTTGAATAAAAATCCTAGCTGATCCTTTTTTGAAAATATCGATATTTTTAATTTCTTCAGACTGGACCAAAAATCTTTTTACTTTTTAATCGACGACAGTACAAAAACTGGACAAATGAGAACATTTTTTTGTGTTAGTGTATCATTCGATACTTTGGCTAAACGATCAGAAAAAAATTTTTATTGTTGATATTCGACCTCCATGACGAGTTTATCTTCAGACCCCTTTGTGACGAATTGATGCAATCTGCTACATCAGTAAATGTAAATCTGGTAAATCTGTTATCTTATTATAAAAGTACACAAACAGGGATTAATTTATTATTCTCATATTGTCTTCGATATACAACTAACGAAACCGTGGATGAAAAATTAAGTATGCAGTTTCCTTTACATAGTCAATACTATCACTTGTATATAGTTTCGATCATTGGTCATAATTGGTGACGCATGGTGTCATATACTAGGTATTGGGTAAAGGTTTTAGAGTTTAATTTGGAACGACGTTCTTAAAAAAAATTTATCGAAACAACCTACCGAATAGATGTTATAGGCTGTTAAAATTGAGTCAAAGTCGGAAAATAAAAATAATCTACCATTTTAGTAAAAACAAAAATTCTCTGTGAAAAAGTCATAGAAACTCTAAAACTAATGATGCAGTTCGATTCCTCGTGTCTGAATTAAAGTAGCTTAATCTGTCACACCAATTTTCCAAGACCTTGTTAATGCTTTCGGGCTGTAGCTCAGGTATTGCCTTAAGTGTTTTGAAAATAATCAATGATTTTAAAATTAACTTGTATTTGGTCCACCCTCTATATCATTTGACACGAGAAACCAGTACAGAAATTTCAGTCAGGTAAACTGACTGATAAATACCATCACCCAATATAAGATATTGTTGAAGTCTTGAGTTATTGAAACGAATAGATTTTTAATTAAAATAAAATTACTTATGTATAATTTTTCCCCTGCTTGTGGTGCAAAATCATCCAAAACTTTACTTATTTGTGTAGGGGGTAAGGTGCCGGTTTGGAATTTATGTGAGAAATATTAATTTTTCAAACAAAATTTAATTTTGATAGGGGGTACAAAAGGGGTGAACCGATACAGTCCTTATTCATTCCTGACTCAAATTTTCATACGTACAACTTACCAATAATTTGACTGAATTCAGTGCACTTACAAAAAAAGATATGTATATAAGACTATGGGGGTGAGTTCGGTCCTTTGTATGGGAGGTACCAGAAGGGGTGTGTCAAATAGTTAGTTTTTTTGAGGTTTCGCCTCCTATCACAATATAAATTTACCGACTAATTTTCATTACCCTTCAAATGTCCGTTTCGAAGTTATGGAAGAATTATTAATTTTCCAAAAATAGGTCATTTTGTATGGGAGGTACCAGAAGGGGTGACCCGATATAGTCCATATTCACTCCTGATTCATATTTTTATAAGCGTACAAATTACTCATAATTTGACTGAATTCAGTGTACTTAGAAAAAAGATATATTTGTAAGACTATGGGGGTGAGTTCGGTCATTTGTATGGGAGGTACCAGAAGGGGTGTGTCAAATAGTTAGGTTTTCTAGAGTTTTGCCTCCTATAATAACATAAATTAATCGACAAATTTTTATTACCCCCCAAGCGTCCGTTTAGAAGTTATAGGAGAAATATGAATTTTCCAAAAATAGGTAATTTTGTATGGGAGGTACCAGAAGGCGTAAACCAATATAGTCCATATTTATTCCTGAGTCCTATTTTCTTAAGCGAACATCATACTCAAAATTTGAGTAAATTAAGTTTATCTTCAAAAAAGATATGTATGTAAAACTATAATGGTCAATTAGGTCATTTGTATGGGAGGTACCAGAAGAGGTATGGCAAAGGTTTCGGTTTTCATAGGGCTTGTCTACTTTTGCAAGATAAATAAACAAATTTAAATATCCTACGATCGTCCGTTTGGAAGTTATGAAAGACACATAAATTATCCAAAAATAGGTAATTTTGTATGGGAGGTACCAGAAGGGGTGGGGCTATTTTGCCCATTTACAATCCCATAAGTTCGTTTTGAAAAATATTAATACTGGTAAATTTTCATACCGATCCGTTAAGGTTTACTCGAGTTATCCTGCTGACCAGCCATCCAGCCAGTCAGCCAGACAAACGGCCATAGCTCAATCGTCTTAAAAAGTCCTGAAGCGAATTTGGTCTTAAGATACTTGGGGTCTAACTCGTCTCCTTTAATGCGTTACACTTTTTTTTCGTATCAAATGATATATACCCTCATCCCTAAGGGTGATGGTATAAAAATGTAACGTATTTACATGTTGGACCTTAAGTATCTGAAGAGCAAATTCAATTCTGGAGCCATGTCCGTCTATCTGGGCGGCTGGGTGGTGTGCAGGGTAACTCGAGTAAACTCTACTGATTCTTTTAAAGGCTTAACAGTTTTATTATGTTCCAAAATTTAGTTTGAACTTCCTAATTAAAAACATCACTTCCTAATGAAAAACTGAATTTGGTCAGTTTAATTATCTTACAACAATAGGTAAAATCTTAGAAAACCGAAATATTTTCTACAACCCTTTTGGGACCTTCAATACAAATTGCAAGTGCACTAAAAACAAGAAAAATTTTGCGCAATCTTATCGCTTATTGATCGTTAACTTACGAACAAAAAAGTGCCTCGTTCTGACTACTACTACTTCTAATACAAGGTAATCTAAATTTTCCCTATAATTTCAGGGAACTCTTTGTTAAAATATCCACTAGAATTTTGGAGAATAAACATAGGGTAAAAGTTCTTATCAGTTAGTGAAATTTCTGTACTGTTTTTTTTTGATTTTCACATATTTCGGAATTTTGACAGATGTTCCAAGCTGTAGGCAAGCTGTTCTGCTGTAGGAAATGCGCATTAAGTGGCATGACTTCAACAAAACTCAATCGATGATTTGTTTTCAATTCGTTTACAGAAGATGTCTTGGTATAAAATTAATATAACCAATAAATACATAAATATGACAGGCAATGTTAGCAGTCTCATAAATGTTAATTACAATAATCGTTCCTTTAATAGTATTATATGGTGATTAGTATAATGGTTTTAATTATATAATGTCAATCAAATACATATATTTTGAGAATTAAATACATTGGATCCATACAATGCACTTAATATCACAACACCTTTTCCTTTTCAACCTATAAATAACAATTGGTAAACTACGATTATGCATTACTTATGCGTCCAGATTTAATTGTTCTCTCAAATCAGAGGAATCCTCTTTTTCTTGTTAAAAATAATTGGTTAAATACCCTTTAAATTATTTCATGCCTTACGCTCTTAACATCACCCAGAAATAAGTTATTCAAATGGCTTAGCGCAATATTCAGCTTTCTTCATGTCTTTTGTTTTATTTTTCTCTGACTCCTCTTCAACTCTCTTTCACTTTTATATAGAAGTGACAAAGCAACAATGATACAAAGAAAATCCTGTATAAGCTAGAAACTATACGTGAAGGCAAAGGTGTTTGTGCTCTGTAGCTAACGAACCAACCAAGCCTCCCGTCTGCCCGCTTGCCATCTATCAGACTGAACTCAATCCCTCTCCAATGTGTTGAGCAGCACACATTTGTTTTGCCTTCATTTCGTTTACCGGAATTTAGCACACTACTTAGGCATTCTTTATAGGTAGAATGCTGGTTGTTTTTGTCTCTATTCTCAGAACACGTCTAACAATAGCACAACACTTTAAACGCCGGAAATGCTGGACAAGCTCTCACGCTCCTTACAGATGAACAAATAGAGATGAATAAAGGACATGTAGTTTTGCTACAAGGATACTATGTATGCTCAATGTGGATTGTGTAGGGCACATGATAGCGGATGATCTAGCAGTCGTTTGTGACAGTGGTTAAGATTATTGTTAAGATTATGCAAATGACGATTAAATAAAACCAAATGACGTTGACTATGACCAATTATTTAGTCATTTTATTTTCCTCGATCTAAAGTCAATCGGTGCTAATTGTTGAAATCTTTTGCTACCGCCTACAGAACAATATATATAAATCACAAAAACTACGAACCGTGGCCTTGTGGAAGCGGTCAGAAATAATAAATGTAGGACTATGGTGTGAAAGTTTAGAGTAAGAGATTAATATTCTTAGTTATGCATATTTGAACAAAGCTGGAGAATGACAAAACTTCTACTATAGGTCTATAAAAATAGTTCCTAATAGTGTAATCTCTCTATATAGTTCACTATTTGCATATTTGTGACCACTGTTTTCAGAATTTGCTGTCTTCTCGCCAATCATATCTGTTAAAAGATATATTGCATTTTTCTCAGCCATCAATTCAGTTAACCATACAATTTTGAATATATGTTATACATGGACACAGTTCTAATGATAGAGACAACGCAAATACAATTCTATTCAAAAATTTTTTAGAACATAGCCTGCATTAAATATATAATATATGTAACTAAATATTCTATAGGTAACTTGTAGCATTTCAGTGGTAAACTATGTCTACCTTACCGCACATTAATCATTTTCACTTTTATTGCTAATAACATCATATTTTTCGCATCATAAATTGCATTGCGTGCCTTTCCGCTCGCCCACTACTCGTCAGTTCATATGTCTCTGCTTCATAGATAACACTAAACAATAACTTTTTGTTTTTTGTTTTTATTCTTTTTAACTTTCACAATAAATATACATTACATATGTATAACAAAATCACGTTCATATGTCTGTTTGACGTTTTTTTTGTTGTGTCTTGTGTTTCTGACAGATTCATATACTACATTCATTGTTGAAAATATCTGGCTACTTTTAATATTTTTATATAACATACATATGAGACGTTGCATTGAAAACGCAATTGGAGGTAAAAAGTTTAAAATAAAATAATGTTTACACTCTTTTACATCCACTTTACCCAGAAGCTGCAACAATTTTTTTTTTGTAGGTAGATCTTCTAATGTGTTTTTTAATTTAGTTTTGTTTAACTCGTTTTTAATGTATACATTTTATTCGAAATGTTTGGCTATATCTTGAGATGGAGATCTGCAGTAAAAGTCAAAATGATTTTAATTTGCAGACAACTTTGTGGCCTACAAAGATTCGGAACATATTTAAGCTGTGCACATAGACACGATTTTTACCAAATACTAGCTGTCCCGGGCAAACGTTGTTTTGCCACAGTTACGGTGCAAAAAAACACAAAAACCTAAATATTGCGCCATCTGTCTACACACAGAAACACTACTCACGGCCCATAGAGCATGCAAATAAAATTGCTGTCTGTCTGTCTGTCTGTCTGTCTGTCTGTCTGTCTGTCTGTCTGTCTGTCTGTCTGTCTGTCTGTCTGTCTGTCTGTCTGTCTGTCTGTCTGTCTGTCTGTCTGTCTGTCTGTCTGTCTGTCTGTCTGTCTGTCTGTCTGTCTGTCTGTCTGTCTGTCTGTCTGTCTGTCTGTCTGTCTGTCTGTCTGTCTGTCTGTCTGTCTGTCTGTCTGTCTGTCTGTCTGTCTGTCTGTCTGTCTGTCTGTCTGTCTGTCTGTCTGTCTGTCTGTCTGTCTGTCTGTCTGTCTGTCTGTCTGTCTGTCTGTCTGTCTGTCTGTCTGTCTGTCTGTCTGTCTGTCTGTCTGTCTGTCTGTCTGTCTGTCTGTCTGTCTGTCTGTCTGTCTGTCTGTCTGTCTGTCTGTCTGTCTGTCTGTCTGTCTGTCTGTCTGTCTGTCTGTCTGTCTGTCTGTCTGTCTGTCTGTCTGTCTGTCTGTCTGTCTGTCTGTCTGTCTGTCTGTCTGTCTGTCTGTCTGTCTGTCTGTCTGTCTGTCTGTCTGTCTGTCTGTCTGTCTGTCTGTCTGGACTGTCTGTCTGTCTGTCTGTCTGTCTGTCTGTCTGTCTGACTGTCTGTCTGTCTGTCTGTCTGTCTGCCTGTCTGTCTGTCTGTCTGTCTGTCTATCTGTCTGTCTGTCTGTCTGTCTGTCTGTCTGTCTGTCTGTCTGTCTGTCTGTCTGTCTGTCTGTCTGTCTGTCCGTCTGTCTGTCTGTCTGTCTGTCTGTCCTGTCTGTCTGTCTGTCTGTCTGTCTGTCTGTCTGTCTGTCTGTCTGTCTGTCTGTCTGTCTGTCTGTCTGTCTGTCTGTCTGCCTGTCTGTCTGTCTGTCTGTCTGTCTGTCTGTCTGTCTGTCTGTCTGTCTGTCTGTCTGTCTGTCTGTCTGTCTGTCTGTCTGTCTGTCTGTCTGTCTGTCTGTCTGTCTGTCTGTCTGTCTGTCTGTCTGTCTGTCTGTCTGTCTGTCTGTCTGTCTGTCTGTCTGTCTGTCTGTCTGTCTGTCTGTCTGTCTGTCTGTCTGTCTGTCTGTCTGTCTGTCTGTCTGTCTGTCTGTCTGTCTGTCTGTCTGTCTGTCTGTCTGTCTGTCTGTCTGTCTGTCTGTCTGTCTGTCTGTCTGTCTGTCTGTCTGTCTGTCTGTCTGTCTGTCTGTCTGTCTGTCTGTCTGTCTGTCTGTCTGTCTGTCTGTCTGTCTGTCTGTCTGTCTGTCTGTCTGTCTGTCTGTCTGTCTGTCTGTCTGTCTGTCTGTCTGTCTGTCTGTCTGTCTGTCTGTCTGTCTGTCTGTCTGTCTGTCTGTCTGTCTGTCTGTCTGTCTGTCTGTCTGTCACGCCCCTCCTGGTACCTCCCATACAATAGTACCACTCCGTCCACTTTAGAGATGGAGTAATAATATCAATATACTCGACACGATCGTGCCCCAATTCTGTATTCTATTAAGTTATAACTGGATAAAGTTTTGGAGAAAAAATTGGAAGTATAGCTGCGCCCCTTATGGGACCTCCCATACAAATGTACCTTTCCGCCCACTTCAGAGATGGAGTAATAATATCAATACATCCAACGCTATCGTGCCCAAACTCTGTATTTAGTAAAGCTATAACAGGATAAAGTTTTGGAGGATAAACCTAGAAGTCTAGACACGCCCCTTCTAGTACCTCCCATACAAATTTACCACTCCACCCACTTTAGAGGGTGATGGTATATGTAAGTCGGGTCGCCCGACTGAAACTTTCTTACTGGTTTTCTAATCAAATAGTAAATATTACAGTTTTAATCAAAAGTCCGGCTACATTTGATTCGGCTGTTGCGTAGAACGATCAAGACGGGCAGGGTCGGAGGGATAACGCAATGCAAGAGCAGCCAAAGGGAATTCAGTAACATAGCGTCATTATCTAGTTTGCTAACGAATCGCTAGAGAGGTTCATCAGCATTATCAATCTCAGAAAAGGTACTCTTTATCCTAAATGGACAACATTGTATTGATTTGATCTAATCAAAAACTGATGTATTAGATCACCTTAATTCAACCAAGGTAACTCGATGAGCAGTTTTGTCAGCAAGATCAGTTATATATAATTACTTTTATGAAAATCAAAGAGGAAATGCTGTTACAATTGTATATTAATTATCTTAAGACTCAATTCGTATCAGGACTTCTTATGACGATCGCGCCATGTCCGTTTGTCGGCTCGTTGAATGGCTGGTGGACATGATAACTTAACTAATATTTTCCATAATAAGGTTATGGGATTTCAGATGAGCAGAAAAGCCTCACAACTACTAGTACTTTCCATACAATATTAACTATTTTTAACTATTTTGGAAAACTTCTACTAACTTCGAAAATTGGTGAATATTTGAATTTGGAATGTTTAATTAACCTCTAATAGCATACAATCCCTCAAAAAACCGAAACATTTGCCACACCCCTTCTAGTATCTCCCATACAAAGGACCGAATTAACCCATATAGTTTAGCATTCATTTCTTTTTTGTAAGGACACTGAATTCAGACATATTTTGCGTAAAATGTACGCTTGTGAGAGGTACTGTCTGGTACCTTCCGTACAACTTGACACATTTTTGGCAATATATAAAGTTATTTACATATTGCACCAATAACTTAATAACTGACAGCTGTTGAACATCTAAATTCTGCCTATTTAGTAACATTGTAATAAGCAACAAACGAACATAAAATCGTAACCTTTGCCACTCCCGTTTTGGTAATTCCCGAACAATTGACCGAATTGACCCTTACAGTTTTACATACACATTTTCTATAAGTACACTGATTTCAAACATATTTTACATAAGAACTACGCTTGTCTAAGTTAGTAGATAGTTGAAATTTCATCCATATCTTCAAAACGGACAACTGGAAGGTATTTGAATTTGGCCAGTTAAATTATCTTCGAATAGTAGAACTGTTGACTAATTGTAACTGTGACTAACTTCCTCAGATCATTAATTTTTTGATGAGCTACTTTGATTCCTTTATAAACAGGATGACAGTCATTAAGAATTGTATACTGTTACCGAGAAAAGTTTTCATTAAATTTGGAAAAAGTTTCATTTCAATTGGAAAAGGTTTCATTTCAATTGGAAAAGGTTTGATTTCATTTAAAAAGGTTTTATTTTATTTGGAAAAGGTTTTATTCTATTTGGAAAAGGTTTCATTTATTTCGGAAAATGTTTAATTTAATCTGGAAATGCTATATACTTTGGTGCCTCAAAGGCACAAAAACAACCCCACACACGACCTAATAATAATGCCCACTTACATCTACGTTAAGTACGTTATTGTAATACTTTGAACGAACTTTTAATAAAAAGAGAAGTGCGCCCGTGTCTTGCCCAAAGCCCTCAATTGTTATTCTATAAATGTTGTCTTTGTGACCACAACAACTACAAAAGAAGAGACAAATTTGTTCTATATCTGGGCATATAAATATGGGCGCTTCTCTATTTGTCCTTAGACTATTTCTCTGAAGTGTGTAAGTAATAATTTAAATATAAAAATAAAACTAGCATTGCAATTTTCTATATTGGTATAAATGGTAAAAATAAAAATTTTACTCACAAAAAAACTGCACTGTAAAAGAGAAATTTAATAATGTTCGAAATTGCCGGAATCAAGCACTATTATAAACTAAAAAAAAAATAAATTTCGATATTCGATATGATGGCCTAACAACTAAAAAGTTCTTACTCTTGATTAACAACATATCATGTCGTCAGTATCCTGCGAAAGAGGTTCCAAGGCAACTTTTTGTGTTTCTGAGTTATTGATGATTTTAAACTTGATGGCCGCTTGTATTTTGTACATGAATTAAATTCGTTTTGATACCATAACTTCAAAACTGCTTTAAATAGATATGGAATTTTTTACAGTGCATAGACTATAACATTTGGAACTTATTTGTATCATTAAGTTCATTTCACAAAAAAGTGACCTTTTTGCAGGATACCGACGATATATTTTCTTTTTGGTGCATTCAAAAATAATTTTTTTTTTTCGAAATAACATTTATTTTTTACACGGAACGCCTCATACCAGTAGAATGACGAATAATGATGCACAGAGGATATCATATTCTATGTAAGTGTGGCATTAGGGCAATTACTGCACCTCTAGGAAAAACGAGTAATGACAATTTCAGCTAGTTTTCCATGTAGCTCTAATCCTTTTGTTTACATACGTAACATGCATATCATCTTTTCAAGAGACTCTTTTTGTCGTTGTTGTCGTTCGTTTTTCTGTTTTTGTTTTCGTTCGCATTTTGCTTCAGACTAAAAAGTCCTTCTTCTTGGGCGCTCTAACACAAAATGTGAAAAAATAAATACATGCATGTAGTCGAGCAGAAAAATACAAGCATCAGACACTTTAGCACTTTTGAAATCAGAATAATAATAATATTGTGCACAAAGGACTCTTGCAGAATTACAAACTAATTCGTTTGCAACTTCAGTGAGCCAGTTCCAAGTTACGAATGCATACTTGATTACACTTTAGCGGAAAGCGTAAAATTTTTCTTGATTATTTAGAATTTTGTTTAAGAGTTCACTTGGATATTGTGGAAATACTAAAATGGTCGTATAGATGTTTCAATGTTATGACGTAAATAGCAAACGATTGTCGTGACAATTCCCCGGATAAATACTATAATTGTTGAAATAGCAAACCATACGTAATTGATAATATAATTTAAAATATAATATTTAGGTCTGGCAAAAACTGTATATTCATAGCAAAGGTACGGATAAATATACATGTAGTTAGTTAGTAAGTGAGCTTAGGAACACTACAGTAATATTATTTACTGTAATCATGAACAAATTCATACAATTTCCTTTATCTGAAAAACGTAATGATGTATTGCTATATGTGTATCTGATAACACCAAACCAATCGTTTACAATAAAAGTTTTATAGTACATTTAATATGCGTGTTGTATACAAACAACACTGCTATTAATAAAGTTCAACAATACTGGATAGATTTTTGCCATTATTCCTTTAGGTATTACCGGCCGTGGCATAGTGGTTAGAACACGCGACTACCATGCGGGAGATCGCAGGTTCAAACTTGGGTCCAGTCATCTTAAAAGAAAAAAAATAAATACAATTTTCTTTCTTTCGTTGTCGGCTCCCCTCGAATGTTGCTGACAGCAACTTCGCAGTATTAAGCGTCGATTCAATCGTCGTGTCTAGTAAGAGCTTCTCAAACAGTGACGTTCGCATTCGTCGATTAACAAGTAGGTGCCGTAAGTTGTGAATCTAAAAATAGAAAGCGTGTTAATTCACAACAACGCGAGAAGCTATCCCATACCTCATTCATGGGGTGCAAAGGGAAATTAAGTTTTTTTTTTATTACAATTACATATTAGAAATAACAGTTAGTTCAACTGACTGATAAGTAAACCTTACCCTACATCCTTTCACCCAAATTCGGGTAGATATTCTTAAAATTTTTTGTTTTGTTGAGAAGAAACAAATTATAATATTTCTGTATTCAGAATCGGTTAATTTGTGTAGTAAATCTTTTAAATTTCTAAAAACAATAACTTTGTATGTCTTTTGAAATACAGTCGTATGTATGTGTATGGGGGTAGCCAAATGGGAGGAGGACATCTCTTTCTTAGGCCTTACTTTTAACCCTTTGAACCCCACATTTTTGTCTGTGTATCGAAAATTTGGTTTTTATCTTGGTTTTGGTTTTTATCTTCATATATCTGTCTCAGAAGTGTTCATACAAAATTTGGAGACATTTCGACCCCCCGTTTTGGAGCTAGAGAAAGTTGCTTGTAGGCAACTTTGGCCCATTTTGGTATACAAAAAATGGACAACTAAGATATTTGATGTATGAAAAGTTTGATATTTTTATTATTTTATGTTTTTATAATAAAAAAACTAGTAATCACTATTGGAATTTATTTAATTATGATTTAGAACAAAACACTTCTTTTTAACACTTCATTTTGAATAACTAAACCAGTACAGAAATTTCAGTCAGGTAAACTGACTGATAAATACCATCACCCAATATAAGATATTGTTGAAGTCTTGAGTTATTGAAATGAATAGATTTTTAATTAAAATAAAATTACTTATGTATATTTTTCCCCTGCTTGTGGTGCAAAATCGTCCAAAACTTAATTTATTTGTGTAGGGGGTATAGGTGCCGGTTTGGAATTTATGTGAGAAATATTAATTTTTCAAAAAAAATTAATTTTGATAGGGGGTACCACAAGGGGTGAACCGATACAGTCCTTATTCATTCCTGACTCAAATTTTCATACGTACAACTTACGAATAATTTGACTGAATTCAGTGCACTTACAAAAAAAGATATGTATGTAAGACTATAGGGGTGAGTTCGGTCCTTTGTGTGGGAGGTACCAGAAGGGGTGTGTCAAATATT
The DNA here is from genome assembly GCA_964034835.1 of Muscina levida. NCBI lineage: Eukaryota > Metazoa > Arthropoda > Insecta > Diptera > Muscidae > Muscina > Muscina levida. The sequence goes on along the minus strand of OZ035882.1, from coordinate 87,451,052 downwards.
AAGGTTTTCTGAGGTTTCGCCTCCTATCACAATATAAATTAAACCAACTAATTTTCATTACCCTTTAAATCCGTACCAGAAGGGGTGACCCGATATAGTCCATATTCACTCCTGATTCATATTTTCATAAGCGTACAAATTACTCATAATTTAACTGAATTCAGTGTACTTAGAAAAAAGATATGTTTGTAATACTATGGGGGTGGTTCGGTCATTTGTATGGGAGGTACCAGAAGGGGTGTGTCAAAAAGTTAGGTTTTCTAGGGTTTTGCCTCCTATAATAACATAAATTTATCGACCAATTTTCATTACCTCCCAAGAGTCCGTTTGGAAGTTATAGGAGAAATATTAATATTCCAAAAATAGGTAATTTTGTATGGGAGGTACCAGAAGGCGTGATCTGATATAGTCCAAATTCATACCTGAGTCTAATTATACCATCACCCGTAGGGATGAGGGTATATATCATTTGATACGACCCAAAAGTGTAACACATAGAAGGAGTCACTTTAGACCCTAGGTTTCTTTGAACCAAATTCGATTCATGACTTTTTAAGTCGTTTGAGCCATGTCCGTCTGTCTGTCTGTCTGTCTGTCTGTCTGTCTGTCTGTCTGTCTGTCTGTCTGTCTGTCTGTCGGGTGGCTGTCCGGCTGGTTCGCACGATAACTTTCGAAAGACGCAACCAAATGTTTTGAAATTTTGCACGAGTTATTATTTTCTCAAAACTACTTACGGTATTGCAAATGGGCTACATGGCCCCGCCCCTTCTGGTACCTCCCATACAAATACATCATTCCGCCCACTTTAGAAATCGAGTAATAATATCAATACACCCTACGGGATCGTCCCCAAATTCTGTATTTAGTAAAGCTATAACAGGATAAAGTTTTGGAAAAAATTTTGAAAGCCTAGCCACGCCCCTTCTGGTACCTCCCATACAAATCTACCTTTCCGCCCACTATAGAGATGGAGAAATAATATCAATAAATTAAACGTGATCGTACCCAAATTATATTTTGAGTAAAGCTATAACAAGATAAAGTTTTAGAGAAAAAAAATTGGAAGTCTATTCACGCCCCATCTGGTACCTCCCATACACATCTGGTACCGCCCACTTTAGAAATCGATTAATATTATTAAAAGACCTAACGCGATCGTGCCCAAATTCTGTATTTGGTAAAGTTTAAGCAGGATAAAGTTTTGGAGAAAAAATCTGGAAGTCTAGACACGCCCCTTCTGGTACCTCCCATACAAATGTACCACTCCGCCCACTTTAGAAATAGGGTAATAATATCAATACACTCGACACGATCGTGCCCAAATTCTGTATTTTGTTATATTATAACAGGACAAAGTTTTGGAGAAAAAATTGGAAGTCTAGACACGCCCCTTATGGTACCTCCCATACAAATGTACCTTTCCGCCCACTTTTGGGATGTAGTAATAATATCAGTACACCCAACGCAATCGTGCGCAAATTCTGTATTTAGTAAAGCTATAACAGGATAAAGTTATGGAGAATAAATCTGGAGCCTAAACACACCCCTTCACGTACCTCCCATATAAATGTACCACTCCGCCCAATTTCGAAATCGAGTAATAATATCAATAAAATAGAAAATTATTTGTTTTACTGAGGGTAAGGGTAAATGTAAGTCGGGTTGCCCGACTGAAACTTTCTAACTGGTTTTAATTACAAATCGATTATTTTCAATAACTCAAGACTTAAACAATATATTATATTGGGTGATGGTATTTATCAGTCAGTTTAACTGACTGAAATTTCTGTACTGGTTTTCATAAGCAAACATTATACGCAAAATTTGAGTGATCTCAGTTTACTTACAAAAAAGATATGTATATAAAACTCTAAGGGTCAATTCGGTCATTTGTATGGGAGGTACCAGAAGGGGTGTGTCAAATAATTAGGTTTTCTGAGGTTTTACCTTCTATCAGAAGATAAATTTACCGATCAATTTTCATTACCTTCCAAGTGTCCGTTTGGAAGTTATGGGAGAAATATTAATTTTCCAAAAATAGGTAATTTTGTATGGGAGGTACCAGAAGGCGTGAACCGATATAGTCCATATTCATACCTGACTCTAATATTTATAAGCAAACATCATACGCAAAATTTGAGTAATCTCAGTTTACTTGCAAAAAAGATATGTATGTAAAACTATAAGGGTCAATTCGGTCATTTGTATGGGAGGTACCAGAATGGGTGAGGCAAAGGTTTCGGTTTTCTTAGGGTTTGTCTACTTTTGCAAGATAAATAAACTGACCAAATTCAAACATTCTCCGGTTGTCCGTTTGGAAGTTATGGAAGAAATATTAATTTTCCAAAAATAGGTAATTTTGTATGGGGGGTACCAGAAGGGGTGGGTCTATTCTGCCCATTTACAATCCCATAAGTTCGTTTTCAAAAATATTGATACTGGTAAATTTTCATACCGATCCGTTAAGGTTTACTCGAGTTATCCTGCTGACCAGCCATCCAGCCAGCCAGCCAGCCAGCCAGACAGACGGACATAGCTCATTCTTCTTAAAAAGTTCTGAAACGAATTTGGTCTTAAGATACTTGGGGTCTAACTCGTCTCCTTTAATGCGTTACACTTTTTATACCATCACCCTTAGGGATGAGGGTATATATCATTTGATACGAAAAAAAGTGTAACGCATTAAAGGAGACGAGTTAGACCCCAAGTATCTTAAGACCAAATTCGTTTCAGAACTTTTTAAGAAGAATGAGCTATGTCCGTCTGTCTGGCTGGCTGGCTGGATGGCTGGTCAGCAGGATAACTCGAGTAAACCTTAACGGATCGGTATGAAAATTTACCAGTATCAATATTTTTGAAAACGAACTTATGGGATTGTAAATGGGCAGAATAGACCCACCCCTTCTGGTACCCCCCATACAAAATTACCTATTTTTGGAAAATTAATATTTCTTCCATAACTTCCAAACGGACAACCGGAGAATGTTTGAATTTGGTCAGTTTATTTATCTTGCAAAAGTAGACAAACCCTAAGAAAACCGAAACCTTTGCCTCACCCATTCTGGTACCTCCCATACAAATGACCGAATTGACCCTTATAGTTTTACATACATATCTTTTTTGCAAGTAAACTGAGATTACTCAAATTTTGCGTATGATGTTTGCTTATAAATATTAGAGTCAGGTATGAATATGGACTATATCGGTTCACGCCTTCTGGTACCTCCCATACAAAATTACCTATTTTTGGAAAATTAATATTTCTCCCATAACTTCCAAACGGACACTTGGAAGGTAATGAAAATTGATCGGTAAATTTATCTTCTGATAGAAGGTAAAACCTCAGAAAACCTAATTATTTGACACACCCCTTCTGGTACCTCCCATACAAATGACCGAATTGACCCTTAGAGTTTTATATACATATCTTTTTTGTAAGTAAACTGAGATCACTCAAATTTTGCGTATAATGTTTGCTTATGAAAATTAGACTCAGGTATGAATTTGGACTATATCAGATCACGCCTTCTGGTACCTCCCATACAAAATTACCTATTTTTGGAATATTAATATTTCTCCTATAACTTCCAAACGGACTCTTGGGAGGTAATGAAAATTGGTCGATAAATTTATGTTATTATAGGAGGCAAAACCCTAGAAAACCTAACTTTTTGACACACCCCTTCTGGTACCTCCCATACAAATGACCGAACCACCCCCATAGTATTACAAACATATCTTTTTTCTAAGTACACTGAATTCAGTTAAATTATGAGTAATTTGTACGCTTATGAAAATATGAATCAGGAGTGAATATGGACTATATCGGGTCACCCCTTCTGGTACGGATTTAAAGGGTAATGAAAATTAGTTGGTTTAATTTATATTGTGATAGGAGGCGAAACCTCAGAAAACCTTAATATTTGACACACCCCTTCTGGTACCTCCCACACAAAGGACCGAACTCACCCCTATAGTCTTACATACATATCTTTTTTTGTAAGTGCACTGAATTCAGTCAAATTATTCGTAAGTTGTACGTATGAAAATTTGAGTCAGGAATGAATAAGGACTGTATCGGTTCACCCCTTGTGGTACCCCCTATCAAAATTAAATTTTTTTGAAAAATTAATATTTCTCACATAAATTCCAAACCGGCACCTATACCCCCTACACAAATAAATTAAGTTTTGGACGATTTTGCACCACAAGCAGGGGAAAAATATACATAAGTAATTTTATTTTAATTAAAAATCTATTCATTTCAATAACTCAAGACTTCAACAATATCTTATATTGGGTGATGGTATTTATCAGTCAGTTTACCTGACTGAAATTTCTGTACTGGTTTTCGTATCAAATGATATATACCCTCATCCCTAAGGGTGATGGTATAATTATGCTGATGGCTCTGCACAAAAAATAGAATCAAATCAAATGGTAACGGTAAATTTGTATTATTTGTTTTACACTCTCTTCTTTACACATAAACCCAGTGATGGCTGCAAAAATTTAGAAGATAATGCAATCGTGGTCTTTGTGGTTTAATGACAAACACGTGAAGTTGCTCTCAGGCAACATTGGGGCTGAAAGGGTTAATATCTACAAATTTAAAGAAAACTGTTTACAACGTCTTGCGAAGTTCCTCTTCAAAATTATTGGGAAAATATAAAATATAAATGCGCAAGTTTGTATATGAAGCACTGTAAGGGGCAACCCAAAGTGGATGATTGTATTCGTAAGTTATCGTTCAATAAACGTTTATAGATTAAATGTACTTACAGGAAATATATGCATGTTATTGTATCGTAGCTAAAAGAGTCAGAATACAACGACTTCGATGGCTGGGACATGTTGCCAGGATGGATGTAAATGCTCCAGCGAGAAAGGTGTTTGAAGGCGAACCTGAAGGAAGACGCAGAGCAGGGAGACCCAAACTCCGTTGGAAGGACCAAGTGGTAGTCGATGTGCCATCATCTGGTAGGACTAACTGGAGAACACACGCAGAAGACCAAAGCGTGTGGAATTCTTTATTACTTCAGGCCTCAAATTTATGAACTACGTTTCGTAAATTGTAATTGGCCACTTATGTAAGTAAGTAATTGTATATCGGTGAATTCGATCATTTGCCTACTATTAAAATAATAGAATTAATCAAGTTCAATAATTCTGCAAATTTTCGATTAAAAGTTATGGAAGAAATATTATTTTTCATCGGGTCCATCCAACGAATTTTTGGTCCCCCCTCTTGCGGTTACAATCGAGATTATTGCAGAAGACTTTCGCTTTCGCTCTATTTTAACGCGCTTGACTACGGTGATGTTGTTATACAGCTCATACAGCTTATGGTCAATTCGACGACGGTATTCACCGTTAACGATGATGAGTCCAATTATTTTGCGAAGTATTGTTCTCTCGTAGACTCCCAGAATAGATTGAACCGCTTGTGAAGGGTTTGCCATTATATCGCTTGCTTAGCGCATAGAAGAAGCGGTTTGCGATCAATATTTGTATCTTGATTTTCACGCTGAGATTATTATTTTTGTTACGGCGGAGTCAAAGTAGACAAATTCAAATTTCAGGTAGCATCAAAGTTCACGCGCGGTCCAAAATGTTTAGATTCTTTGTTCTTAATTTTGTTTTTATTTATCACCAGACCCACTGCAGAACCACATCCCGCAGTTCATTGGCATACGCAAGCAGAATGTGACTTATGTTAAAAGTGGTACCAGTATTGTTTACTTCAGCCTTTCACATGATCATCTCTATAATGATCGCTTGATAGACTATTGCCTTATTAAAGCCTCGCTTGGTAGAAAATGTCTCTGTCTGATTTTTGCCCATTTTAACTGAAGACTTCGTGTCAGTCAGTGGCATTCTGCAAAGTCGAAACACCAAACTCAGCCATAGCATCTAAAAATTTCTGTCGTATCGGACTGTCGAATCCAGTTTTGTAATCAATAAACATTTGGCTGGTGTCTTCGGCCTTCTCCAGAATTTGTTGAAGTGTGAATTTCTGGTCGGTTTTGGATATACCTCGTCACACTAGATATGAGCGTTACCATACTAGATAGGAGCGTTTATGTGATGAGTATAAGGCTGATCCCGCGATAGTTGGTACACACGCTTGGATTGCCTTTCTTAAGCACAGGACATAGAACACTAAAATCCAATCATCAGACATGCATTCCATGAGCCAAATCGCTTATGCGATGAGTAAAAGACTGTTCCCGCGAAAGTTGGTACACACGCTTGGATTGCCATAGAACACTCAGATCCAACTATCAGGAATGCATTCCTGGTGCCAAATCGTATTTATGATCTGGTGCATGCGCGTTACCAGCGCATCGTTGCCGGCTTTAATAAGCTCTGCCAGCAGTCCATCGGCTCCCGCAGCTTTGTTTCTTTTAAGCCTGCAATTGCAGTGCTGATCTCGTTTTAGCTCGGTTGTGGACAGTCTACACCGTCGTCTTTGGAACGATTTCGTCACTTGTGCTGCCTTAGGGAACAAGTACGAAAGTGTTCCCTCCATAATTGCAGCACACTCTGAATGTCGGTGACCAAATTTCCGTCTCCGTCCTTACAGGTGAAGATCCCTGTTCTAAAACCATTGCTTTTTACATTTTGGTAGAACTTTCGGGCTTTACTTCTATTGCAGTAATTTTTCATATCCTGGCTCTCTTTTTTTTCATGGACGCCTTGTCCGCCTGAATCTGCACCCTCTTCTCGTTGTGGCAGTGGTCAATAAGCAATAAGCTACCACAGTTTGTCAGGAATATGAGAATTAGGGGATTTCTTTGCAGTAATTCAGAGAGTTGGTTTGGAGTAGGCATTGACTATTTCGAACCGTTGCGAACCGTACTTTATCACATACGTACCTCCATAACGCGTGACACATGGCTTTCATCGGTTACCACGCTTAATCTGGTTTATTGTGGATATCTGTGTGCGAAAATCTGGTTCGACTCACTAAGTGTTTCTTGCCGACCCGAAGCTTATCAATCTAAAGCCGTCATCTGTGGTGTTGCTGTTCGAGTTTTCCGACTGCTGAATAAACAGCATCTTCCCTTTCTGTTTTAGCATTATAATCTCCTACAAAGATTTTATTGTAATAGGAAGGGTTAGCCGCCACATATTTCCCCCATGTCTTCAAATTTGTCTTTCGTACATAATTCAGACCATATTTCAAAGTCTATTGCCAACTATGAATCCACATCCAAATTTGTGTCTTTCTGCATGGCAGCTGTAAAATATGTCATAGTTCTTTCGCCATGTGCATCACTGCCCATGCATCGCATTTACAGCCTTGTATTTGACGAGAACATCCGCCAATTGGATAGAAGTACCATCCCTCTAGAGGGTTCGGTAATTAAAGGTGCATACTCTTTTATCATGGTCCTTATATCGTTTGGGCTGTTGTCAGTAGTTACGGGTTCTTGTTTGTACTTCTCTTCGTTCTTTCTCTCTTTCACAAGAGAGCCTTTGTGTTCTGAACTTTCTCAATATTGCGCCCTATGACGTCCAAAAGATCACAGAATCATATCCAATTTTCAAAGGATATGATTGCTAGTAATGGTTTCAATTGCTTGCGAACAACTTAAATCCAGTGTGCTTGAATCCAAGTAATGCTTCCACCACATAATTTTTCCACCTCCTCACGTTTAAGTTGTTCATTAATGCTTTCATAAGAAATTTTATATTCCAATTATTACAAAAAACAATTCCTTTCTGCATAAAAATCTATTGAGAATTTAAGCTAACATGTTTTACACCTGTTATTAGATTGTTTTATTTTCATTCCTTTTTATTTTGTTTTGGGCACAAGTAATCGGTCTTCTTATGAGACTTGTGGGAATTGTTATCTGATAAACCTGTCACTCTACTACAACCTGAGTTTATTTATCTTCATTTAAGGTTATAGACGACACTTATCTAACACCACTCCCTGGGTATATCTCATAGCGACAGGCTTCCCAAAAGTATTGTTTGCCAACAACAACATCCCAACCGAGGATGGTAATGAGAAATATATGTTTTTTTTTTATTTAACCAGTTTTTGTTATTCTCTTTCAAATTAATTAACAATGAGTTTCTTGACATTTTGTGAAACAAGCATAATGTTATCCAATTTGTTTTCACTTTTGTACTTGAAGGTATATCTGTTCCATGATATGACAAGGGACCCCTACCAAAATATGCAGCGACAAAAGCGATAACTGCACAAAGAGGAACTACCCGAAAGCAGCAACAACTGAGACAAAAAAGACATATGAAAATGTAAAGAAAGAAGACAAATAATGTCAAATCTGTGTCACGTCCTAAAGAAATTCAGCATCTCAAAACAGACAATCACTTGAGGTCATGTCACAGTGTTATGCCACCGTTTCCACCACCGCTGCCACTGTCGTTCTACCATGACCATCGCTACCAATTGTATGTAAGTTAGTAAACGCGTACCCATGTATGTGTGCGGATAAGAATATTTATGTTTCGTATTCACAATTTGCCAGAGTCAGGATATTTATAAAGAAATTTATGTCAGTCACATACGAACAATATCGTAAAAAACCGAAAACAACTGATTTAAATTTTAAATACAGCAAATCCTTAGACATCCGACCGCGATGTGTCGCAACCGTCATACGCCCTCTTGTCAAAGATACCCTTATAAGCAAGTGGAGTAGGGTGATGCGTAAATTTTAATGTTCATGTAGATTAATTTGTTTTATTTAAGGAGCGTTTCTTTAGAGGCATAGAACTTTTTTTTAAGAATATAACAAAAACCAGTACAGAAATTTCAGTCAGATAACTGACTGATAAATACCATCACCATCGACTAATTTTCATTACCCCTCAAATGTCCGTTTGGAAGTTATGGAAAAATTTTTAATTTTCCAAAAATAGGTAATTTTGTATGGGAGGTACCAGAAGGGGTGGGTTTATTCTGCCCATTTACAATCCCATAAGTTCGATTCGAAAAATATTAATACTGGTAAATTTTCATGCTGATCCGTTAAGATTTACTCGAGTTATCCTGCTGACCAGCCATCCAGCCAGCCAGCCAGGCAGACAGACGGACATAGCTCATTCTTCATAAAAAGTTCTGAAACGAAATTGGTCTTAAGATACTTGGGGTCTAACTCGTCTCCTTTAATGCGTTGCACTATTTTTCGTATCAAATGATATATACCCTCATTCCTAAGGGTGATGGTATAAAAATTGTAACGCATTAAAGGAGACGAGTTAGACCCCAAGTATCTTAAGACCAATTCGTTTCAGAACTTTTTGAGAAGAATGAGCTTGTCCGTCTGTCTGGCTGGCTGGTCAGCAGGATAACTCGAGTAAACCTTAACGGATCGGTATGAAAATTTACCAGTATTAATATTTTTCGAATCGAACTTATGGGATTGTAAATGGGCAGAATAGACCCATCCCTTCTGGTACCTCCCATACAAAATTACCTATTTTTGGATAATTAATATTTCTTCCATAACTGTCAAACAGACCATCAGAGGATATCTAAATTTGGTCAGATTATTTATCTTGCAATAGTAGACAAACCCTAAGAAATCCGAAATAATTTCTTGAAATAATTCGGTCATTAAATGTTTGGCTTAACAAACTTATGGTTTCACGCGTTGAATGGGATGTTTTTTTGCAATGACATAAGGAGTAAACACATCAGGAAAGCGGTTAAGGATTAAAAGACAAATGGGTCGATAACGCCTTCGGAATGTAAACCACACCAAACAGTGATTTTTTTGGGAAGTATTGTATTCATCATGAAAATTAAGCTCTCTCCAAAAACGATAAGCAATAAATGAGCTTCACCGTTGAAGTTGATTTGATGATAAGAATCTGGTTTAAATACAAGTTGATTTTCATTCTATTCTATTAATGGCCCGCTGGTTTTGATTATTACACCAGTTGGACCTTGTATGGATATAGGTCAACATCGATTCACAAAACTTTCCAAGTAGTAGGCGGGCATAAATCGAGTTGCTGAGAACAGCGTCGGATCGACAAATTCGAGTCTTGTGTCACACTCACGTCTGCAGCGGTGTTGACTTATTTTGTACAAGCGGTACGTGCTCGATTTAGCTGCTGAGATGGACAATAATAAGCATCATAAATTTGGCAAAATACTCTACAAGTTTGGCGAATAAAGCACGAATTTTGGAATTACATTTTCACGATTTGTTCTGGAGTATGTCTTTGCATTGCAAGCTACTACAAACTTTGACCCCAGAACCATAGTTTCCAGCTTTGTTCACCTTTCTCAAACCTAAACGGTCGAACATCGTAACAAAACTGCGAGTACCGATACTTTCGCATCAGTAACTTATAACAGTCAATACTACACTACAAGAAAGCTGTACTCTCACCGTTAGAAGAAGGCGATCACTCCAAAACTTCTTCGCTGGACGATCCTACACTGCAAGAAATGAATAAAGGCTAGTTCATTGGAATTTCAAAGTGCCCTGGATTGTTGGCAATAGTGTCAAGGGTTTGGAAGACGACAGCTACGGCTTTTTTGTAAAAAAAAGACGACTGAAAGGATAAGAACCGGTTTTTTGGCTAGCAGGGGCCTAAATATAATGCTTTCCCCAGATTGCAGTATCGGTAATATAATGGCGGCATCTTTGGAGGACAAGCGTGGTATGAAACTGATGCTGTTCTCTGTCTATGTGCCGTACGAAGAGCTGGTCCCGCCTGCTGAGGCCTTACACTATCTCACATGGTATGCGGCGTCAAAAAGCTGTCATCTAGTCCTTAGATGTGATGTCAATGCTCACCGGGTGCAGTGGGGCAGCAACGTTTCATTTGTAGAACAAATGGGCCATGGAGTGAGAACAGCACTGAACCACTGGAGCTCCATATGGATACACATTTCTCAGGCTGTTTAGATGCAACTAATGCTTTTGATAGTATAAACCCACCCATTTTGATCAACAGGGCGAGTAAGTCCGTTCAAACCTTCCCTAAAGGTAGGTAAAGGTTTAAGCACATATTAAAGCCCTCACACTCTGAGCACCTGGCAGCATGCGTACATCGCTGGGAGTTCTGTTGAGAACGCTCTCCATGACGTAATTGGCTTTACGGATCGCAATATAAATTCAGGTGACTTTACTTATCTGCCTTCCTGGTTATAAATGGGGCTTACAAAATGTGTCTATATACGCAATAAGGAACTTTTTGAACAACATTAATGTTTCACGTCTGCCAGTTAATTTGCGAAACAGTGTCGTCGTTCCCATAACAAAGAAGTTGCGTGAAAAAGATAACTACTAGAGAAACACCACAGCAAGGAGCTCTGTCCCCTATTCCTTGGGTCCTTGGGTTAAACGGAGTACTCAGATAGTTAAATGAGGATGGTAAGAAAATTGTGGCATATGCGGACGATGTGATCATCATTTAATCATGTGTAACCTTATCTATACTGTCCGTGGAAAGCTACTTCAATGGGCCAGACCTGTGGTCTGGGGGTGAACCATCAGAAAACGGAATTGGTTATTTTTATTAGTATATATAAGGTAAAAGACTTATGGCCAGAGAGACTGAATGGGTTGGAACTGAAGCTCTTATCGGAGGTCAAGTCCTTGATCAGAAGCTTAATTGGGCAAGGAGTATCGAGGAAAGATTAATGAGGGGATTCAATGCCCTTTATGCGTACCGGAACTCTATAGGCTATGTGGCTGTATACAACGGTAGTCTGGAAATTATCACCTATGGATTATCACCTTGGTGGAAAGGCCAAGTTGAGAGTAATTAGTTAAAAACCAGTACAGAAATTTCAGTCAGGTAAACTGACTGATAAATACCATCACCCAATATAAGATATTGTTGAAGTCTTGAGTTATTGAAATGAATAGATTTTTAATTAAAATAAAATTACTTATGTATATTTTTTCCCCTGCTTGTGGTGCAAAATCGTCCAAAACTTTACTTATTTGTGTAGAGGGTATAGGTGCCGGTTTGGAATTTATGTGAGAAATATAAATTTTTGAAAAAAAAAATAATTTTGATAGGGGGTACCAAAAGGGGTGAACCGATACAGTCCTTATTCATTCCTAACTCAAATTTTCATACGTACAACTTACGAATAATTTGACTGAATTCAGTGCACTTACAAAAAAAGATATGTATGTAAGACTATAGGGGTGAGTTCGGTCCTTTGTGTGGGAGGTACCAGAAGGGTTGTATCATATAGTTAGGTTTTCTGAGGTTTCGCCTCCTATCACAATATAAATTAACCGACTATTTTTCATTACCCCTCAAATGTCCGTTTAGAAGTTATGGGTGAATTATTAATTTTCCAAAAATAGGTAATTTTGTATGGGAGGTACCAGAAGGGGTGACCCGATATAGTCCATATTCACTCCTAATTCATATTTTCATAAGCGTACAAATTACTCATAATTTGACTGAATTCAGTGTACTTAGAAAAAAGTTATGTTTGTAATACTATGGGGGTGAGTTCGGTCAATTGTATGGGAGGTACCAGAAGGGGTGCGTCAAATAGTTAGGTTTTCTAGGGTTTTGCCTCCTATAATAACATAAATTAATCGACCAATTTTCATTACCAACCAAGAGTCCGTTTGGAAGTTATTGGAGAAATATATAATTTCCAAAAATAGGTCATTTTGTATGGGAGGTACCAGAAGGCGTGAACCGATATAGTCCATATTCATACCTGAGTCTAATATTTATAAGCAAACATCATACGCAAAATTTGAGTGATCTCAGTTTACTTGCAAAAAAGATATGTATGTAAAACTATAAGGGTCAATTCGGTCATTTGTATGGGAGGTACCAGAATGGGTGGGGCAAAGGTTTCGGTGTTCTTAGGGTTTGTCTACTTTTGCAAGATAAATAAACTGACCAAATTCAAACATCCTCCGGTTGTCCGTTTGGAAGTTATGGAAGAAATATTAATTTTCCAAAAATAGGTAATTTTGTATGGGAGGTACCAGAAGGGGTGGGGCTATTCAGCCCATTTACAATCCCATAAGTTCGTTTTGAAAAATATTGATACTGGTAAATTTTCATACCGATCCGTTAAGGTTTACTCGAGTTATCCTGCTGACCAGCCATCCAGCCAGCCAGCCAGCCAGCCAGCCAGCCAGACGGACATAGCTCATTCTTCTTAAAAAGTTCTGAAACGAATTTGGTCTTAAGATACTTGGGGTCTAACTCGTCTCCTTTAATGCGTTATACTTTTTTTCGTATCAAATGATATATACCCTCATCCCTAAGGGTGATGGTATAATGATCGACTGCAATGGGCATTGCTGGGGCTAGAAGGAGCACACCGTAAGAGGCTTTAGATGTGTTCCTGGGTCTTGGGCTATCAGACTGAGGGAAGTTAGCGATTGACACCAAACCATACATGGTCATGCGAAGATTTTTCAGCTTTTGGCCGATGCCGTTTCTATTTATCAGCTAGATCGCTATGGCTCGAATAAAGCAGATCCCGATCTGCGTACATGGTTGGCATGTGCAGGACCTTACATTGGCCTGTGAAATTCTAACAGGCAATTGTCAAATGGATAGATCCAAACCAGACAACTGTCGTTTGTGTGAGGATGAGGAGGACTCCGAGATGATGGAACATTCTTTAGCACGTAGGAGGCTTAGACGCTTAGGGGAAAGTTATATAGAAGACCTAGATCTCTCTCTTTAGTTGGAGATATAATGTTTTATGCGGTACCTTCCGTGGCTAACTGGGCCAAGATAACGATTCGGGTCCTAACGATTTTCTCTTCCTTCTCTATCCCTCACTTGCCTTTCTCCATTTTCTAACGGAAAATCACAATAGATCAGCATATCTATTTACAACCAGCTACACCTGATATTTATGGAAAGGGATTAGGTATTGAGATAAACTAAGATGCGGCAAAATAATGACTAAGAATAGACGATTCTAATGACGATGCTGTACATAATTCTCATTACTCACTTACTTCTTTTTTTTCCTATGCATCCAATAAATGAATAAAATATATCTTAAATTTGTAGGTCGGTCGGATCGTGGTCGATTTATTGTTGAATCTATCTCCTCGAACTTCTACATCCACCTTTCATGCAATTCTATCGATGGAGATTACGTACTATTCCGGTGTAATGAGCTTTGAAATTTCGATGCGTTTTGATCGAAGAGCTGTTGTTCCGACAGCACTCGCATTTTTAGAGCACACGCTATGGTCCGCTAAATAAGACCATGGCATTATATTTACATTCACTGTTTTTACATCTACTTTGCACCACATCGTCATGGCTCATTGGCGCAGCTACCCGATAAGCTGAAAACGATCCATCATGAAGTATCCAACTGCAAATTTTTCCAAATCTGTATTGTACTTAATTGTTTTCAAGCAAACAAACCCAGGAGGAGAGTTTACGTTCGAACAACAATCGTGTTACATTTTGTTATTATTTGGAATCTATAAACAATTTTGTAATAATGCAATTTAGTACACATATTGATGACATACACTTAAGCAAAACAAACTGAGTCACCCTAATTGATATGAACGTTGCTGAGCACCACTTAACGGCGACTGTACGATATATGCAGCCCTCGGTGAATTGTATTCTTTGACAAATACATGTTATTCAAGATAACATACATACACATGAACGTTACGAGTTTGTGCCTTCACGAGTTTCACGTTTTCTCCAAAGCTTTGCATACTTGAGTTAACTCTTAATACACTTGTGCATTTTTGACATATGAGAAATTTTATATGAAATGTTTCCATCACTGTATATTGCGGATTTCATTTATTTTGAACCTTTGAACTTTTGGTGGCAATAAGATTTACCATTTCCACGATAGCAAAACCTGTGACAATCTGCTTACAATATCATTACGTTTTTCAAGTCTAACGTAAAAGTTTTGTTAAATTTCCCTTCAATGGTTCGTACAAACATATGCGTTCTGTCACATTAGTGTTTATTTTTTGCGAGAGCAGGATTATTATTCTTAACATAGGAAAATGGTATACATATTTTTCACAAAGGATCAAACCTTTGTTGTTCCAATCATGTTGTTTTGTCGAAATTCATCTATATTTAGAAACGTGTCACTCCTACCCAAATGTAACAACACAGTTGTATTCAGTTGATTTAAACAAATTAAATTGTTTTTGACGTTGGCTTAACAATTAGCTAAATTTAGACTATGTTACGTGTTCTAATTTTTTGCGACTATAAATCAAAATATTTTTTTATTCATTATTCACATCGACATGTTTTATTGGCCCGATGGTATCTTGTATGCAAAAACAGAAGTTGCGAGCAAATGCCAAAAAATTTATTTGTTTGGTTACGTACGAGTGATGTTTGCCAATATATTTATTTATATATGTAAATCACGTATGCGACACCGTGTCAGGTGGATGAGCGTTGAATTCAAAGTACGTAATTGATAGCGAAGATTTAAAATCAACGAAATCAAAATCAATTGATTACAGTTGAAACAGTTAACAGTATATTAGGTTAAAAACCAAATCTATTGTCGGTTAACCGCGTATCTATATATGTAACTTGACAAAATTTTATTTTGGACTCTATTATCGTCGCTGCTAACACGAAATTATCAATTTATAAAAATAGCAATAAGCCAACAAATTCTTATTTATTGTGAATATTTGTAGTAAGACTGCAACATAACGGAGTATTGTAACAGATGGGATAACATAAGGTGTCCGTTTGGAGCAGAGTACTTAAATGTAACCATTCCAAAATGTTCATAACCATACACCTGACGCAAAATTTTACGGAATTCTGTGTACTTTGAAAAAAAGATATGTATGTTAGGCTATGGGGGTGGATTCGGTCATTTGTGTGGTAGGTAGCAGAAGGGGTGTGTCAAATAGTTAGGTTTTTTGAGGTTTTGCCCCCTATCAGAAGATAAATTAACCGACCAATTTCTATTACCCCACATGTGACCGTTTGGAAGTTATACGAGAAATACTAACTTAAAAAACTTAATTACCCTTTGCACACCATGAATGAGGTATGGAAATACTAATTTTCCAAAAATATGTTATTTTGTATGGGAGGTACCGGAAGGCGTGAACCAATAAATTCCATGTTCATTTCTGAGTCCAATTTTCATAAGCGAACATCATACGCCAAATTTGAATGAATTTAATATACTTACAAAAAAGATATGTATGTAAGATTAAGGGGTGAATTCGGTCATTTGTATGGGAGGTACCAGAAGGGGTGTGTCAAATAGTTAGGCTCTCTGAGGTTTCGCCTCCTATCACAACATATATTTATCGACCAGTTTTCGTTTCCCCACATGTGTCCGTTTGGAAGTTATAGGGGAAAAATTAATTTTCCAAAAATAGGTCATTTTGTATGGGTGGTACCAGAAGGCGTAAACCGGTATTGGCCATATTCATACCTGAGTCTAACTTTCATGAGCGAACATAACACGCAAAATTTGAGTGATCTCAGTTTACTTACAAAAAAGATATGCATATAAGATTATGGGGGTCAATTCGGTCATTTGTATGGGAGGTACCAGAAGGGGTGTGGCAAAGGTTTCGGATTTCTTAGGGTTTGTCTATATATATAATAATCTGAAAAAATTTAGATATCCTCCGATAGTCTGTTTGGCAGCTGTGGAAAATATATTTATTATCCAAAAATAGGTAATAGGTGTAGGTGTATGGGAGGTACCAAAAGGGGTGGGGCTATTCTGCCCATTTACAATCCCATAAATTCGTTTTGAAAAATATTAATACTGGCAAATTTTGCTATTGCTATTGCTATTGCTATTGCTATTGCTATTGCTATTGCTATTGCTATTGCTATTGCTATTGCTATTGCTATTGCTATTGCTATTGCTATTGCTATTGCTATTGCTATTGCTATTGCTATTGCTATTGCTATTGCTATTGCTATTGCTATTGCTATTGCTATTGCTATTGCTATTGCTATTGCTATTGCTATTGCTATTGCTATTGCTATTGCTATTGCTATTGCTATTGCTATTGCTATTGCTATTGCTATTGCTATTGCTATTGCTATTGCTATTGCTATTGCTATTGCTATTGCTATTGCTATTGCTATTGCTATTGCTATTGCTATTGCTATTGCTATTGCTATTGCTATTGCTATTGCTATTGCTATTGCTATTGCTATTGCTATTGCTATTGCTATTGCTATTGCTATTGCTATTGCTATTGCTATTGCTATTGCTATTGCTATTGCTATTGCTATTGCTATTGCTATTGCTATTGCTATTGCTATTGCTATTGCTATTGCTATTGCTATTGCTATTGCTATTGCTATTGCTATTGCTATTGCTATTGCTATTGCTATTGCTATTGCTATTGCTATTGCTATTGCTATTGCTATTGCTATTGCTATTGCTATTGCTATTGCTATTGCTATTGCTATTGCTATTGCTATTGCTATTGCTATTGCTATTGCTATTGCTATTGCTATTGCTATTGCTATTGCTATTGCTATTGCTATTGCTATTGCTATTGCTATTGCTATTGCTATTGCTATTGCTATTGCTATTGCTATTGCTATTGCTATTGCTATTGCTATTGCTATTGCTATTGCTATTGCTATTGCTATTGCTATTGCTATTGCTATTGCTATTGCTATTGCTATTGCTATTGCTATTGCTATTGCTATTGCTATTGCTATTGCTATTGCTATTGCTATTGCTATTGCTATTGCTATTGCTATTGCTATTGCTATTGCTATTGCTATTGCTATTGCTATTGCTATTGCTATTGCTATTGCTATTGCTATTGCTATTGCTATTGCTATTGCTATTGCTATTGCTATTGCTATTGCTATTGCTATTGCTATTGCTATTGCTATTGCTATTGCTATTGCTATTGCTATTGCTATTGCTATTGCTATTGCTATTGCTATTGCTATTGCTATTGCTATTGCTATTGCTATTGCTATTGCTATTGCTATTGCTATTGCTATTGCTATTGCTATTGCTATTGCTATTGCTATTGCTATTGCTATTGCTATTGCTATTGCTATTGCTATTGCTATTGCTATTGCTATTGCTATTGCTATTGCTATTGCTATTGCTATTGCTATTGCTATTGCTATTGCTATTGCTATTGCTATTGCTATTGCTATTGCTATTGCTATTGCTATTGCTATTGCTATTGCTATTGCTATTGCTATTGCTATTGCTATTGCTATTGCTATTGCTATTGCTATTGCTATTGCTATTGCTATTGCTATTGCTATTGCTATTGCTATTGCTATTGCTATTGATATTGCTATTGCTATTGCTATTGCTATTGCTATTGCTATTGCTATTGCTATTGCTATTGCTATTGCTATTGCTATTGCTATTGCTATTGCTATTGCTATTGCTATTGCTATTGCTATTTATAATATATATTAACACATTTATTAACATATGTTTAGTACACAACCACTCACAATTATCGCTATCATACTTAAGAATGAATCATTTTCATATTTATAAGCGCAAACAGTAAAACACTTGTAGCATGTGATGTGTATGCTCATAACAAACACTGACGATGGGTGTATTCGCAATTCATCTCGTAAATTAATGTCATTAATTATCATTGTCAGCGGAAAATTGTATGTATAAATCATGAGCTATTGCACAAATGACATTTAATTGTAATTCCCAATATATCTGAGAGACATCTCTCAAACAGCTGACCACTGAAACACACGTACGTTCATCAACCGACCAATCTATTAATTATATTCTCTTAATACCACCAATAGGTTGGGCTTATGCCTATCCTTGTGGGCAGTGAGGGCATTGTTAAATGTTCGCTCGATTTAACAAAGGCGATTCTACTTTATTATTAATTACCATTGAGGACATAATTGTAAATTATGTCTATGGCAGACAATGGTTAAAATTGGCATAAGTAATATCAATTGCGTGATGTGCAGTACAGAGAGTTGTATAAGCGTGACGTATTGCATTCAGCAGCGGTGAGTGAAATACTATTTGCAATGTGTTTGAGTGTATTGCACATGAAAGTATTTTTAAAAGTATCATGTTTCATGAAGGAGATTTAGGCAATTGCTAGGATATAGACACTTATTTAGTGAGCATCGAAAGTTCATGTATAAAATCTTAATAAATCAATACCCGTGGTATACACGTACACAGAAAAAAAACACAACTGTTGTTAAGTAATTAAATATTATTGTAAGCATTCAATTTCGATTTATAACAACTTTTCCATTTGAACATGTTTGTAAATTGTTATATTTACAAATTTTCAACCACTTTTCAAATTTAACTAAAATACACAAAATGTAACTATAACAAAAGTGTTTGTTGTATTTACAATTTTGGTTGTTGGCGCCTTTTTAATTAAATATTTAATTGTATTGACGAAATGGTATTCAATATGACAACTTGTTTGTCGTAATTTTTTTCTGTATACTATATAGGTGCTATCGTATTTCCTGTGGAACCAATTGTTTGTTTCATAAATTTACTGATTTCGAAATGAGGGTACATTACTGTTCATCCAAATTAGCTTTAAACTTTAAATAAAAGTTTATACATCAATGCAATGTTTTCCACTGGTCACTTTGAAGCTTATATGATTTATGAAATTTTATAATAAACTTTACAATATCCTCTTAGCAAACCACATTTTTTATTATATTCGCTATTTCATTTCATTAATTTAAGAAGCCAGTGCATATTGTACATAAATGTATCCTAAAGCTATTATTGATTTTGTGTGTTAATTAACTTTTTTACTTGTTCTCTCTCTAGTAAGCAAATTAAAATTGTCACCAGAAATTGTTGAACTTCCGGAGACAAGAATTTCTCATTTCCGGTGACACAAATTGCAATCATTGTAAGCATGCTCGGAAATTAGCAGCGCAAGTCCATAATGTATTCTATAAGAGCAAAGTACTATGTTGCATGAACAAAGCAAGTATTTGTATTTGTAAGTTCTTTACTTATGCATTTCATTGGGGGTGAAAGATGTGAGGTAACACAAGCGACATATATTAAAGCTTTAACATATTTCATATGTATTGGGAAATTTTTAAATGGCAATAGAAGGATCTGCTGTTTGTTTGTAGAAGGTGATAAAATTTCAATTGAAACCTAGTATTACCTTAATAACATGCATTTATCCTATTAATATTATAAATGTGAATGTCTTTCTGTTTGTTGCTCAATCACGCCTAAGCGACGGAACCTATTTCAATGAAATTTGGAACACAGTTATTGTAATATATGGAAATTGCCGTAGGCTATAATTATACCATCACCCGTAGGGATGAAGGTATATATCATTTGATACGACCCAAAAGTGTAACACATAGAAGGAGTCACTTTAGACCCTAGGTTTTTTTGAACCAAATTCGTTTCATGACTTTTTAAGTCGTTTGAGCCATGTCCGTCTGTCTGTCTGTCGGGTGGCTGTCCGGCTGGTTCGCACGATAACTTTCGAAAGACGCAACCAATTGTTTCGAAATTTTGCACGAGTTATTATTTTCTCAAAACTACTTACGGTATTGCAAATGGGCTACATGGCCCCGCCCCTTCTGGTACCTCCCATACAAATACATCATTCCGCCCACTTTAGAAATCGAGTAATAATATCAATACACCCTACGGAATCGTCCCCAAATTCTGTATTTAGTAAAGCTATAACAGGATAAAGTGTTGGAAAAAATTTTGAACGCCTAGCCACGCCCCTTCTGGTACCTCCCATACAAATCTACCTTTCCGCCCACTATAGAGATGGAGAAATAATATCAATAAATAAAACGTGGTCGTACCCAAATTCTATTTTGAGTAAAGCTATAACAAGATAAAGTTTTAGAGAAAAAAATTGGAAGTCTATTCACGCCCCATCTGGTACCTCCCATACACATCTGGTACCGCCCACTTTAGAAATCGATTAATATTATTAAAAGACCTAACGCGATCGTGCCCAAATTCTGTATTTGGTAAAGTTTAAGCAGGATAAAGTTTTGGAGAAAAAATCTGGAAGTCTAGACACGCCCCTTATGGTACCTCCCATACAAATGCACCTTTCCGCCCACTTTTGGGATGTAGTAATAATATCAGTACACCCAACGCAATCGTGCGCAAATTCTATATTTAGTATAGCTATAACAGGATAAAGTTATGGAGAAAAAATCTGGAGCCTAAACACACCCCTTCACGTACCTCCCATATAAATGTACCACTACTCCGCCCAATTTCGAAATCGAGTAATAATATCAATAAAATAGAAAATTATTTGTTTTACTGAGGGTAAGGGTAAATGTAAGTCGGGTTGCCCGACTGTAACTTTCTAACTGGTTTTAATTACAAATCGATTATTTTCAATAACTCAAGACTTAAACAATATATTATGTTGGGTGATGGTATTTATCAGTCAGTTTAACTGACTGAAATTTCTGTACTGTTTTTTTTTAAATTTTGACCCTATGGGCGGTGTGGGTGTGGCAAAACTTTTTTTTGAGCTAGGAAGATAAAATTTGATACACAGATAGTACTCGACAACACGAATGTGAGTATTCAGACAAAATTTTATTTTTGGGCGGAGTTGGCGTTGCAAAACATATTTTTAGGGCTGGGGATCAGTGGGCGAAGGGGCGTAACAAACTGCATTTTAGTCCTTAAGAGATACAATTTGACACAAGGACTGTTTTCGACAACACGAATATAAATATGCAGACAATTGAAATACGAGCGACGAATATAAGTTTGTATACACAGTGGACCAAAAGTAGAACTAGACTACTAAGATAAAATTTGTTTTATTATTTTAAAATTACACAAATTAAGATTATATTTTTTAGAAATAACATAACTTATATGTAATCCGCGATTATTTTTCCACTGCTGCAACCTGGAGTGAAAATGTTCAATGACAGTTTGATGAACTTTACTTTTTATGTAATTTAAGTTATGGGATAAATATTAATATCCTGGAAGTAGGTAATTTTGTATGGACGGTACCAGAAACCTTTAGCCGATATAATTCATATTCATTCCAAATTCATACTTTCATAAGCTTACAACTTTCGCAATATATGACTGAATGGGTAATTTATAATCCCAAAATTTAATTTTCAAATGTACACATACTGATAAATTTTCAAAACCTTCAGTGATGGTTTTCTTTAGTTATCGAGTCTTCAGTCGTCTTAAAATGTCACGAAATTAATTTGTTATAAAGATACTTCGGTTTTAAAACGTCTTCTATAATGGGTTATACTTTGGTCGTATCATCCCTAAGGTTGAGGGTATACAAATGTAGCAAAAAACAATCTTGAGTTGTATAGGTCGTTGGCAGTGGGAGTGGTCGATTTTGATAAAACTCTGTTTTGAAGGAAAAATTCTTATGCGAAAAATCAATTTGTATTAAATAAATACCGAATTCCAATTGTTTGTTTTTGCATTTCGTTACCCACACCACCAATCACGGATTTATTAGTCCACTCTGTATGATGGCGGTTTTTTTAATTGACAACAGAAAACTCTTCTTCTTCTTAGCTAGCTATTGCAAAACGTTTGATTTTTCACGTTACGAAATGTCCTCTTCCATTCGGTCTTCCCTTTCAGCGTGAACCGTCACCGGGTTCGTATTCAAATGATTTATTAGCTGGAGCATGTTCATTCATTCCCACAACATAGTCGGTGTATTTTAATATGCATAACTATGTTATTGCCGCCCTTTAGTTCATGGCTCATTGTTTATATGTCGCCGATATTATCTGTCAATAAAGATTGTACCATATATTTTACAAAGAATTTATCCCTCCAATATTCCAAGTGCTGCCTCGTCTGATTTCCATTACCCATCCAGTACCCATTTTCCTGTATCATATGACAATAAGAAGTATTAGTGACATGTGAAATGTGATTTTTGTCTGACGAGAGGTGGCTTTATTTATAAACAGCTTACTAAGTCCAAAGTGGCATCTAAGAGCCACAATTGTTATCCTTTTTATCTCAAAACTATTTTTGTTTGTTTTGTTAATGGTGGTACCGAGGTAAATAAATTCACTGACTAAAAGGTGTAGTTTTCAAATTGCACTGTCTTCCCAAATCTACTGGCAAACTAACTTGTTCAGACTCTTTCTCGATTTTTTTAAAAGTTGCAGTTACAGCTCACAATATCATCAGCATAAGCAAGTAACATGTGTTGTTTAGTACATCCTGTGCCAGTTAATGTCATATTGCAAATACATATTTGTTTTGCAGTGATACTAAACTCAGAGATACCGCATTCGTCGACAAAAATGTGGTATTTTCCATTCCGGAGTATTTTCCATGTTAAGGCCCAATTATATCGCCGACTATCACTTTAATCTTTCGCACAACACGCTCGATGAAATTTCAAAAATGAAGGATAGACGACTAATTTCGTTGTAGTTTGTACAAACTATCTTGTCTCCTTTTGTTGTGCAAAGGACATAGTATGCTGATGCTCCAATCATCGGGCATATATTCTTGCAGATAAACCGTACAAACAAGCTGATGCATAGTGTCGTCTCCTCCTGCGTTAATTGTTATTGCTATTTCGACCTCATTTCGTATTTGGGGATTTGTTCTGGAATATCTTCATCGTCGCTACTGCCAGATACCAACAGTTGGGAAAAATTATCCTTTCATATCCCGTTTGATACCATCACCCTTAGGGAAGAGGGTATATATCATTTGATACGACCCAAAAGTGTTACACATAGAAGGAGTCGATTAATTACTTTCTAAGTCGTTTGAGCCATGTCCGTCTGTCTGTCTGGCTGTCCGGCTGGTGCGTACGATAACTTTCTAAAGACGCAACCAAATGTATTGAAATTTTGCAAGAGTTAATATTTCCCCAAAACTACTTACGGTATCGCAAACAGGCTACATGGCCCCGCCCTTCTGGTACCTCCCATACAAATGTACCTTCCCCCACACTTTAGAAATAGAGTAATAATATCAAAAAATCGAACGCGATCAAAACATTATTTATTTAGTAAAGCTATAGTAGAATACAGTTTTTGAGAAAAAAAACAACTGGATGTGTAGCTACGCCTCATCTGGTACCTCCCATCACATCTGGTACCGCCCACTTTAGAAATCGATTAATATTATTAATAGACCTAACGCGATCGCGTCCAAATTCTGTATTTAGTAATGTCCAAGCAGGATAAAGTTTTGGAAAAAAAAATCTTGAAGTTTAGGCACGCCCCTTCTGGTACCTCCCATAAAAATGTACCACTCCGCCCACTCTAGAAATCGAGTAATAATATCAATATAATAGAACAATTTTTATTGCCCGACTGAAATTTTCTTATTTTGTATTTGTTTATTATTTAATATCATGTACAACAAGAAATTTTCTTATAATTACAGTACAGGAATTATAGACATTAAAAACCAGTACAGAAATTTCAGTCAGTTACACTGACTGATAAATACCATCACCCAATATAATATATTGTTTAAGTCTTGAGTTATTGAAAATAATCGATTTGTAATTAAAACCAGTTAGAAAGTTTCAGTCGGGCAACCCGACTTACATTTACCCTTACCCTCAGTAAAACAAATAATTTTCTATTTTTATTGATATTATTACTCGGTTTCGAAATTGGGCGGAGTGGTACATTTATATGGGAGGTACGTGAAGGGGTGTGTTTAGGCTCCAGATTTATTCTCCATAACTTTATCCTGTTATAGCTTTACTAAATACAGAATTTGCGCACGATTGCGTTGGGTGTACTGATATTATTACTACATCCCAAAAGTGGGCGGAAAGGTACATTTGTATGGGAGGTACCATAAGGAGCGTGTCTAGACTTCCAATTTTTTCTCCAAAACTTTGTCCTGTTATAATATAACAAAATACAGAATTGGGCACGATCGTGTCGAGTGTATTGATATTATTACCCTATTTCTAAAGTGGGCGGAGTGGTACATTTGTATGGGAGGTACCAGAAGGGGCGTGTCTAGACTTCCAGATTTGTTCTCAAAAACTTTATCCTACTTAAACTTTAAAAAATACAGAATTTGGGCACGATCGCGTTAGGTCTCTTAATAATATTAATCGATTTCTAAAGTGGGCGGTACCAGATGTGTATGGGAGGTACCAGATGGGGCGTGAATAGACTTCCAATTTTTTTCTCCAAAACTTTATCTTGTTATAGCTTTACTCAAAATAGAATTTGGGTACGATCACGTTTAATTTATTGATATTATTTCTCCATCTCTACAGTGGGCGGAAAGGTAGATTTGTATCGGAGGTACCAGAAGGGGCATGGCTAGGCTTTCAAAATTTTTTCCAAAACTTTATCCTGTTATAACTTTACTAAATACAGAATTTGGGGACGATCCCCTAGGGTGTATTGATATTATTACTCGATTTCTAAAGTGGGCGGAATGATGTATTTGTATGGGAGGTACCAGAAGGGGCGGGGCCATGTAGCCCATTTGCAATACCGTAAGTAGTTTTGAGAAAATAATAACTGGTGCAACATTTGGTTGCGTCTTTCGAAAGTTATCGTGCGAACCAGCCGGACAGCCACCCGACAGACAGACAGACAGACAGACAGACAGACGGACATGGCTCAAACGACTTAAAAAGTCATGAATCGAATTTGGTTCAAAGAAACCTAGGGTCTAAAGTGACTCTTTCTATGTGTTACACTTTTGGGTCGTATCAAATGATATATATGTACCTTCATCCCTACGGGTGATGGTATAACCAGTACAGAAATTTCAGTCAGTTAAACTGACTGATAAATACCATCACCCAATATAATATATTGTTTAAGTCTTGAGTTATTGAAAATAATCGATTTGTAATTAAAACCAGTTAGAAAGTTTCAGTAGGGCAACCCGACTTACATTTACCCTTACCCTCAGAAAAACAAATAATTTTCTATTATATTGATATTATTACTCGATTTAGAAATTGGGCGGAGGAGTGGTACATTTATATGGGAGGTACGTGAAGGGGTGTGTTTAGGCTCCAGATTTATTCTCCATAACTTTATCCTGTTATAGCTTTACTAAATACAGAACTTGCGCACGATTGCGTTGGGTGTACTGATATTATTACTACATCCCAAAAGTGGGCGGAAAGGTACATTTGTATGGGAGGTACCATAAGGGGCGTGTCTAGACTTCCAATTTTTTCTCCAAAACTTTGTCCTGTTATAATATAACAAAATACAGAATTTGGGCACGATCGTGTCGAGTGTATTGATATTATTACTCTATTTCTAAAGTGGGCGGAGTGGTACATTTGTATGGGAGGTACCAGAAGGGGCGTGTCTAGACTTCCAGATTTTTTCTCCAAAACTTTATCCTGCTTAAACTTTACCAAATACAGAATTTGGGCACGATCGCGTTAGGTCTTTTAATAATATTAATCGATTTCTAAAGTGGGCGGTACCAGATGTGTATGGGAGGTACCAGATGGGGCGTGAATAGACTTCCAATTTTTTTCTCTAAATCTTTATCTTGTTATAGCTTTACTCAAAATAGAATTTGGGTACGATCACGTTTAATTTATTGATATTATTTCTCCATCTCTATAGTGGGCGGAAAGGTAGATTTGTATGGGAGGTACCAGAAGGGGCGTGGCTAGGCTTTCAAAATTTTTTCCAAAACTTTATCCTGTTATAGCTTTACTAAATACAGAATTTGGGGACGATGCCGTAGGGTGTATTGATATTATTACTCGATTTCTAAAGTGGGCGGAATGATGTATTTGTATGGGAGGTACCAGAAGGGGCGGGGCCATGTAGCCCATTTGCAATACCGTAAGTAGTTTTGAGAAAATAATAACTCGTGCAAAATTTCGAAACATTTGGTTGCGTCTTTCGAAAGTTATCGTGCGAACCAGCCGGACAGCCACCCGACAGACAGACAGACAGACAGACAGACAGACAGACAGACGGACATGGCTCAAACGACTTAAAAAGTCATGAATCGAATTTGGTTCAAAGAAACCTAGGGTCTAAAGTGACTCCTTCTATGTGTTACACTTTTGGGTCGTATCAAATGATATATACCTTCATCCCTACGGGTGATGGTATAATAAACAAAGCAAAACAAGAAAGAAGTTTAGCAAATGGTTTCTCGTAGTGAATGGTTGTGAAGTTTTTCGAGTCTATGCACTCAAGAAAGAATTCTCATTTCGATGTGAGATTCTGGTGCATAAGACTTGATGAACAATTTGCAACCATTATACCAAAGTCTGCTGACGAGGATTCGTGGCTGAATCCGAAACAGCTGTACAGACTGCCTGGCATTATGAGAATATCATTCTGCTATAAACTTCTTTCAAAACCAGTACAGAAATTTCAGTCAGGTAAACTGACTGATAAATACCATCACCCAATATAAGATATTGTTGAATTCTTGAGTTATTGAAATGAATAGATTTAAATTAAAATAAAATTACTTATGTATATTTTTTCCCCTGCTTGTGGTGCAAAATCGTCCAAAACTTTACTTATTTGTGTAGGGGGTATAGGTGCCGGTTTGGAATTTATGTGAGAAATATTAATTTTTCAAAAAAAATTAATTTTGATAGGGGGTACCACAAGGGGTGAACCGAAACAGTCCTTATTCATTCCTAACTCAAATTTTCATACTTAAAACTTACGAATAATTTGACTGAATTCAATGCACTTACAAAAAAAGATATGTATGTAAGACTATAGGGGTGAGTTCGGTCCTTTGTGTGGGAGGTACCAGAAGGGGTGTGTCAAATAGTTAGGTTTTCTGAGGTTTCGCCTCCTATCACAATATAAATAAACCGACTATTTTTCATTACCCCTCAAATGTCCGTTTGGAAGTTATGGGTGAATTATTAATTTTCCAAAAATAGGTAATTTTGTATGGGAGGTACCAGAAGGGGTGAACCGATATAGTCCATATTCACTCCTGATTCATATTTTCATAAGCGTACAAATTACTCATAATTTGACTGAATTCAGTGTACTTAGAAAAAAGATATGTTTGTAATACTATGGGGGTGAGTTCAGTCATTTGTATGGGAGGTACCAGAAGGGGTGCGTCAAATAGTTAGGTTTTCTAGGGTTTTGCTTCTTATAATAACATAAATAAATCGACCAATTTTCATTACCCCCCAAGAGTCCGTTTGGAAGTTATTGGAGAAATATATAATTTCCAAAAATAGGTCAATTTGTATGGGAGGTACCAGAAGGCGTGAACCGATATAGTCCATATTCATACCTGAGTCTAATATTTATAAGCAAACATCATACGCAAAATTTGAGTGATCTCAGTTTACTTGCAATAAAGATATGTATGTAAAACTATAAGGGTCAATTCGGTCATTTGTATGGGAGGTACCAGAATGGGTGGGGCAAAGGTTTCGGTTTTCTTAGGGTTTGTCTACTTTTGCAAGATAAATAAACTGACCAAATTCAAACATCCTCCGGTTGTCCGTTTGGAAGTTATGGAAGAAATATTAATTTTCTAAAAATAGGTAATTTTGTATGGGAGGTACCAGAAGGGGTGGAGCTATTCAGCCCATTTACAATCCCATAAGTTCGTTTTGAAAAATATTGATACTGGTAAATTTTCATACCGATCCGTTAAGGTTTACTCGAGTTATCCTGCTGACCAGCCATCCAGCCAGCCAGACAGACGGACATAGCTCATTCTTCTTAAAAAGTTCTGAAACGAATTTGGTCTTAAGATACTTGGGTCTAACTCGTCTCCTTTAATGCGTTACACTTTTTATACCATCACCCTTAGGGATGAGGGTATATATCATTTGATACGAAAAAAAGTGTAACGCATTAAAGGAGACGAGTTAGACCCCAAGTATCTTAAGGCCAAATTCGTTTCAGAACTTTTTAAGAAGAATGAGCTATGTCCGTCTGTCTGGCTGGCTGGCTGGCTGGCTGGATGGCTGGTCAGCAGGATAACTCGAGTAAACCTTAACGGATCGGTATGAAAATTTACCAGTTTCAATATTTTTCAAAACGAACTTATGGGATTGTAAATGGGCTGAATAGCCCCACCCCTTCTGGTACCTCCCATACAAAATTACCTATTTTTTGAAAATTAATATTTCTTCCATAGCTTCCAAACGGACAACCGGAGGATGTTTGAATTTGGTCAGTTTATTTATCTTGCAAAAGTAGACAAACCCTAAGAAAACCGAAACCTTTGCCCCACCCATTCTGGTACCTCCCATACAAATGACCGAATTGACCCTTATAGTTTTACATACATATCTTTATTGCAAGTAAACTGAGATCACTCAAATTTTGCGTATGATGTTTGCTTATAAATATTAGACTCAGGTATGAATATGGACTATATCGGTTCACGCCTTCTGGTACCTCCCATACAAAATGACCTATTTTTGGAAATTATATAATTCCCCAATAACTTCAAAACAGTCACTTGGGGGGTTATGAACATTGGTCGATAAATTAATGTTGTGATAGGAGGCGAAACCTCAGAGAGCCTAACTATTTGCCCCACCCATTCTGGTACCTCCCATACAAATGACCGAATTGACCCTTATAGTTTTACATACATATCTTTTTTGCAAGTAAACTGAGATCACTCAAATTTTGCGTATGATGTTTGCTTATAAATATTAGACTCAGGTATGAATATGGACTATATAAGATCACGCCTTCTGGTACCTCCCATACAAAATTACCTATTTTTGAAAAATTAATATTTCTCCTATAACTTCCAAACGGACTCTTGGGGGGTAATGAAAATTGGTCGATT
This sequence comes from Muscina levida, assembly GCA_964034835.1. NCBI lineage: Eukaryota > Metazoa > Arthropoda > Insecta > Diptera > Muscidae > Muscina > Muscina levida. The sequence goes on along the minus strand of OZ035882.1, from coordinate 87,421,291 downwards.
AATTTATGTTATTATAGGAGGCAAAACCCTAGAAAACCTAACTATTTGACACACCCCTTCTGGTACCTCCAACACAAAGGACCGATCTCACCACTATAGTCTTACATACATATCTTTTTTTGTAGGTGCACTGAATCCAGTCAAATTATTCGTAAGTTGTACGTATGATAATTTGAGTCAGGAATGAATAAGGACTGTATCGGTTCACCCCTTGTGGTACCCCCTATCAAAATTAATTTTTTTTGAAAAATTAACATTTCTCACATAAATTCCAAACCGGCACCTATAACCCCTACACAAATAAGTATAGTTTTGGACGATTTTGCACCACAAGCAGGGGAAAAAATATACATAAGTAATTTTATTTTAATTAAAAATCTATTCATTTCAATAACTCAAGACTTCAACAATATCTTATAATGGGTGATGGTATTTATCATTCAGTTTACCTGACTGAAATTTCTGTACTGGTTTTCGTATCAAATGATATATACCCTCATCCCTAAGGGTGATGGTATAAACACTGGTCTTGAGCTTGAAACAAATTCCAAATCAATGTTCTAATAACAGACCGAATAAATACAAAAACAACGATCATTAAAAAAATGTATTGTAACAAAAAAGTGTTTTAAGCGAAATAAAAAAGTAAAATGAAAAGAAAAATTATAAATATAGATATAAAATCGTTTTAACAATATAAGGAGAGAAAGGAGAGAGGAAACTATTACACAAGTTAATTTTTATAAAAAAAGCATTCAAATATTATTATCAAGGGTTTTATATAAATCAGTGATATGTTTTTTAAATTTTTTAGCGTTACTGATAGTTTGGAGGCTGTGTGGGGGTGCATTCCAAAGACGAATTTAATGGATAAAGAATTGCCAATCAGACACAAGATTACGATGAATAAGCTTCTTACCCCTGTTAGATCTAGCAAATTGCAGTTTTTGAAAGAGGTATAATGGTTTCTGAGTAAATATAATTATATGAAGATACAAAAGAGTCTTAATGTTTAAAAGGTTGTTAAAAGAGACTCCATATAGAGAATTTGAAACATGAGAGACAGGTTGAAATCTTTTCAAACCGTATATATATCGAATAGTATTATTATATACAACATTCAGTTTTCTTTTGCTAGACGAATCACAGTTTGAGAAAAGCTCGCAACCAAAGAATAATCCAGGCAGAATGTATGACTTTGCAAGTAGTATTCGTATTGGAAGAGGTGTGTGAATTTGTGTCGACCATAACGCTCTAAGTTTAGAGTATGTTTGACCGACAACTGTGTTAATGTGATTCGACCAACTTAAGGTATTGTTAATTACTATGCCTAGATTTTTAGCATGCTTAACAATTTCAATTTTTTCACCATTTAACAGTATATCAATATCAAAATTTGTAGAAACAAAATTCCTTTTATGTATTAACAGACATTTCGATTTTCGAGGATTAAGGCGGAGTCCATTTGCCCAGGAATGAATTTGAGATAAATCACCATTAATTTTCCCAATATGTTCAACCATAGAATTTACAGCTTAAATAAAGTTGCACGTCATCAGCGTACATATGTATTTTAGAAAATGACAATTGTTGCGGTAAGTCGTTTATGCATACAGAGAATAGTATGGACCCTAAAATTGACCCCGGGGTACTCCTTTTGTACATGGAGGTCAAATTTTCTTACTGGTTATCTTTAGAGGGGGATACAAGACCCTTACTTTGATATTTCACTCTTTGGTAGAATTTACGGGCTTCATTCCTAGTACTGCACATCTCGATACTCTCACACTCATATCATTTTATTTCATTCTTTTTAATGCAGAATAGACGTTTCTTCTTTTCTTCTGCGCACGACGTGTTGTTACTGATTTTTGGGGAGAGTATTTTGATAGCCCAGAACGGATTTCGTAGCATTTTCCATGAAGCGATAGTGCTTTGCCATTGTCACTCTAAATTGGGTCAGTGGAGTGGAGTATGCCGTTGCTGTTCGTTGTGGCTGAAGCTTTTCGACGTCCAGATTCCGTGCTATGTTAGGTCGTTCATTTCTCTCTACATTAAGCCGACAAATCGATGTTGGCTTCTCTGTATGAGTGCCTTCTGTCATTTAAAACCTGATCAATGTTGTTCCTCGTTTTTGACCTGGTAACAACGGCTCTATGAAATAAGGCCCCAAAAATTTGTTCAGAAAACAACAATAGTGAAATTTGCGGTGTTATTTCATTTTTTTGAGACATTATTTCATTTTTGTTTTGGGGCCTTATTTCGGTATGAAATAAAGCCCCAAATTTCGAAAATGAAATAATACCATAATCTCGCAACTCTAATTCTCTGAAATTATTAAAAGACGAAAGCGGTGGGGGCACGCCCCCCGCCGCATATGTCGTAGTCAGTCTCGCAACCTTCACTCTCTGATATTATTAAAAGACGAATGCGAGGTGTTTAAATTTTGTGCTCCTTCAGCCATATAATTTTTTTGAATTTGTCTATAAAGAGAAAATAATTTGCAACCATTAGAATATGAACCAAAAGCGCTAATGATCTCGAGTGGATTAATTTCTTAAGTTTATCTAGCGCAAAGTTTATGAAATGAAGTGTATATAAATTTCATATTTCATTATTACTAAATATAAGGACATACTGTATGCTTTTGGGTTGCGTCCCAATCCATTCTAATTTACTTACACCAAATTTCATAGTAATTTGTCTCTCGAAGTGTTAAAAAATGCAGTAAAACAATAATTTATCTTTGCTTTGTTGTTGTGTGGTTTTTTCATTTGGCTACAGAGTCCTTTGTCTCCAGTGGTGTTTTATTATTGTCCTGATGATAAATGTTGCAATTAATTATCCTTAGCATTGTTCTACAAATGCCATCCTTAGATTTAGACTTTGTTTTGTGGTGTACAAAAAAAAATGCAAACATTTTTGGTGACAAAGATATTTACCGTTAGGGTTAAAGAACTTTTCTTTTGAGACGCTTTTTTGCAATACACAAATAAAAGTTGAATACACATTTTGAATTACGCTGCCGGAAAAGACCATATTATTTTTTGTAAGTATATATGCCAACTGAAGTACTACAAAAACTCAGCACACAATAGTGAGGTGGTATGAAATGTTATACGTTTATTAACGCAAAATAGAAAGGAGAGTAGTTACTTAAGTAAAGAGAAAAGAGCTAAGAATATGCAGTAAAATTTAAATCATGTTTAAAAAAATATTGATAGATATTTCGATAGATAAGTATATAACTATTTAAGTCATAAAATGTTCAATAGGCGACGTAGGAGATGTTGGACACCATGCAACGGTTTGATCGGTTGTAACCTGGCTAAGCCCAGTACGTATCTAGGTCCTTCCTTAATCTAAGGTAGATACTGACCTCCCGTGGTATCACTTGGGGTAGCTACTTTCAACACCCGTTGGAATTAGTGAGCTAAAATGTGCCGAGCTTTCTCCCACTAGAACGAGAAATCAACTGGGTTAGAGTGTCGTGTAAAAATTTTGCCCCGCAAACGTTTTAAGGATCATGATCTGCGGATCTACACTTGGAATGTTCGAACTCTCTATAGAGAAAGAGCAGTACACACACTGGCGGATATACTTGAGAAGTGCGATACCAATAATACAGTCATACAGGCAATGCGATGGAAAGGAAAGGGTGTCACAGCAACACCAAAATTCGACGCACTGTATTATAGCTGCCGCAAAAATAGACATGAATTTGGCTGCGGATTTGTGGTTAGTCGGAGGCTCAAACACCATGTCTTCAGATTCAATTCGGTGGATAAGAGGCTAGCTACAATTCGCATAAAAGCTAAATACTTCAACATCAGTTTTATCTGCGCCCACGCCCCGACCGAAGACAATGACGAACAGTCCAAAGATATATTTTATGAGCGGCTAGAGAATGCAATGCAAGACAAGAAAAGGATAATATCATTGGTCCGACAGTCGGAAAATTTATCCTACGCGAGGAAACTGCCGATAACGGAATGAGGCTAGCGGATTTCGCCGCGACAAAAAACACGCATTGATAGCCATAAGGCCACATGACTGTCACCAGATTAAAAAGCGAGGAACCAAATTTATCATGTTGTTTTCGACGATTCCGATCATTACCTTGTGGCAGTGAAGGTTCGAACCCGTCTAAATGTAGGAATAAACGTACGCTCTAATACAGCACGGATGCTGGATGTCGAAAAGCTGCAAACACAACAGACAGCAACAGTATCCTTCACTAAAATGATCAAATTCCTTGAAGAAAGCACTTATTGTCCTTATGGTATTACCGCACAATGGCAAAGCATTACTCACTTAATGGACAACGCTGTGAAATCTGTTATTGGGTGCCAAGAGCCTCTCTCCAAGAACCCATGGTATACGGTGGTGCTGCAGAAGCGCAGAAACCGGCATACATGGCAAAACTGCAGTTAGTAACAACACGTCGTGCGAGGGGTAGGTATCAGCAGAATAGGATAATGATGAGCTGAGGATATAGAAAGACCATTTTCCCAACTATTGGTAATCGGTAGTGGCGACGATTAAGACATCCCAGAACCAATCCTCGGTATTGAGTGTATACCGCTTATCTAGAATGAGGTCGAATTAGCACAAACTCGACTGAAGAATAATAAGGCAGCAGAAGCTGGCGGGTTGGTTATTCCGATATGCTGGTGCCTGATGATTTGAACCTAGGCGAATTATGTCCTTTACACAAGAAAGGAGACAAAACAGTATGTGCCAACTACAGAGGTGTAAGTTTCCTATCCATCGCTCATAAAATTCTATCCAGCGTATTGTGTAAGAGATTGAAATCTAAAGTCTGAGAGGTAGTTAGGCTATGTCAGTGCGACTTTAGATCTGATAATTCCACCATCGACAAGATATTCACACTACGCCAAATGCTAGAAAAGACCCATGAAAAGCAGATCGACGCCAAACAACTGTTTGTTGATTACAAGGACGCTTTTGACAGTCATCACATTCACATTTGACTTCACATTCCTCCAAAGAAAAATCCAGAGGTGTAATATCATACAAGAAGTCCAGTTGACAGTCCGAAATGTAGTCCGTAATCGTGTCATTACGACACATTTTCTGAACGTATGAGTATCGCTTTAATATTAATAGCCACAGAATTTTATGTGCCAGACCAACGTTGGAGAATATCACCATGCTGTGCGATTGCACCTAATTAATTATTCACTTTTTCTGTTATTTAATTTATTTTACGTATTTTAAAATAGCGAATATGATATTAAACAATTGTAAAACGATCTATATTAAGTCACATCAATTTATAACCTCGAAACACTAAATTGCTTTAATTCATGCATATGTATTGTAAAAAGGGCGCGATACGCCCTGGTGCATATTTCAAATTGTACTCGCACTTCAAGTGATGTACATTAGCATTACACAAATATTTAAAGTTTTTCAACACACATCACATAGATTCACAGTTTAGCTGCCTATTGACCATTTAACATTGTGCCCTCATCTTAAAGTGGAATAAAGTTATTTCACTTAGAGTCTTAAAATCTTTTGCTATAGCTTTTAATAGATAATGCAATAGATAAAAGAACTATTTGTTCCCTTCCATCAATACAATATCATCAAAATTTCATTGTGATCACAGTAACAGTGACATCACTATGAAATTGCGATGACAGTAAATCATAGCAATCGCACAGTGGCAGATTTTACGACGCTAATAAAATACGTGTAATCCTCCAATCCAACCATAAAAATAAATCAAATCATGCGTTTGTATAATGAAAAACGTATCCTTTACACTGCAACGGATGAATTGTGGGACATGAACTTGGTAGGAGGGATTAGCAAGTGGTCGTAAAAGTTGTTACGCATAGGCGTGAAATTGTAAATTCACACTAAAACGATAACCCAGTAATACTAGGGATGAACTTTTTAAAAGTTTCTTGTTGAGAGCTAGGGGTGGAAAATATTTCTAATATAATTTAATTAATATTAATGCACATACAAATTGGGACAAACTTTGGTATATTTAATAGTATTGGGTTCTGCTGAAAATGCGGGAGTCGTAAAATTTTTATTGTTTAAGAAGTTTTAATATTTATTTGTTATGCTGCAACAAGCTCTGCTGTTTTCTTCGACATACCTTGTGCAAAATTTTACTACATTATGTGTACTTATGTTACAAAAATGATATGGATATAATATATTTATGGAGGCAATTCCGGTCATTTGTATGTGAGATATCAGATAAGGGTGCATCAAATGGTTCGGTTTTCTGAAGTATTGTCTATTATTTCAGTTGTTTGCTGGAAGTTTTGGGAGAAATATTTATTTTCCAATTAGGTTATTTTGTAAGAGAGGTACCAAATTATGACTAAATTCAGTGCACTTACAGAAAAGATAATCAAACTGACCAAATTCAAATATTTTCCAGTTGTCCGTTTATAATTAATTATTGTTAATTATTAAAAAAAAAAACTTAATTTCCCTTTGCACCCCATGAATGAGGTATGGGATAGCTTCTCGCGTTGTTGTGAATTAACACGCTTTCAATTTTTAGATTCACAACTAACGGCACCTACTTGTTTATCGACGAATGTTAACGTCACTGTTTGAGAAGCTCTTACTAGACACGTCGATTGACACGACACTTAATACTGCGAAGTTGCTGTCAACAACATTCGAGGGGAGGCGACAATGAAAGAACAATTTTTTTTTTAAGATGACTGGAGCCAAGTTTGAACCTGCGATCTCCCGCATGGTAGTCGCGTGTTCTAACCACTATGCCACGGCGTTGCTTCAACCGTACTTATAATTTAGGAATTTAAGGAATACATGTAAAACGCAAGCTCTTCAAAAGATGACCGAACACCCCAATTTATGTGATTGTACCTTTATCCTATTGGTCTGGGTAATTGCACTACTTTAGTCCTTGTTGATACTTTAAAGTATGAATTTCAAAAAATGTATTCGTATCACACAACAAAGATGGACTGCTACCCCCCTAAATATAAAGGGAGCATGTCCATATACGATTATGGTCTGGGTGATGGTGGCAGTTGTATCCCTTTTCGGTATTTAAACAACAAAATGTACGAATTTCCACAAATCTATTAATAGCTGACGTTCACTCATAAGGGCAACCAACCACCCCAAATTTCATAATCCTATCTATAGCCAATTCTCCCACTCAGTTAGTCAAGCAGTTTTGAATTAAAAGTCTATGAAAATTTCATTACAAACAGCACATTAATATGACCGATATAACGTTTTTTTTTTTTTCAAAAGAGTCGTGGCACCGCCCATTTTCCAGTGAGTCGTCTTCATTCTTGTACCATTAGTATATGTAGCATATCTTGTCTTCAAACCTCTAATGGTTCGTGAGAAACTACCGCTTGACATTTCGGTTTGTGTAAGCGGTGCCATGCCCCTTTTCATAATTAAGTTTTCATATAGCCTACTAGTGGACCCGACAATGCTTCGCTATTGCTAAATTGTCGAATACCTATGATATGTTTGGCACGCCTACTAAAAGGGCTAAGCTTTAGCGTAGTTCTCGTACGCGCTGTAATAACATTTTTCCCACTTTCCTTTTTGCGAACTGATCGGAAATAAAATGTTCACCTTCACATCCCGCCGACCGAAAATAAATATTTTGTCGGTATATTCTTGGCTCATTTATAATATTGACATCATTGTCAGTATTTCAGGATTTCAAATTGACGCAGTGTAAATAGTCCTTAAAATTTACAGTCAGAATTGTGAAAAACATGTTGTCAAAAGTGTCAGCAATTAAAATTTAAAAATATTAGGAATTTAAGAAAAAAAATTCGTTTAGTCCTTGCTCTTTGCTCCAACATCAGTACTTTTTGATAGAAATAATAGTATTTTTTGATAAAGTAAACATAATTTTTGACACAATTTTATAAAACTTTTTGGTGTAATAATAGTAATTATTAGTAAATTTAAAGTATTTTTTGGTACAATTAAGGTACTCTGTGATACAAATAATTCTTCCTTTTGTGCATAATAAATGTATCATTCAATACAATAAATTATGTTATTGGTACCAATAAAGTACGATTTGATACCTTAAATGTCCTTTTTGGAACAATAAATTACCTTCTTATACAATAAAAGCACTTTTTAAGTACAATAAATTGTACCTTTAGTACACTAAATTAATTTTTTGATAAAAATAATTTGTACTTTTTGGTATCGAATATTATCTGTACATCAAATATTTTCGCTCTAGGACTAAAACAGTTTTGTCATGCTCTCTCCGTCCACTGGTCCAAAATGCCATCTAGATATTCATATTCTGTTTCTCGTGTACTATCTGGGTGTCTATTGGGCTAAAATACAGTTTTGCCACGCCCTCTTAACTGTTCCAAAACTAAAATTTCGTCTGCATATTTATATGTTTCGTGTTGTCGAATACTTTTATTGTATCAAATTTTCACTCTCTGGGACAAAAATGCAGTTTCAAAAATTTAATTCCGTCTGCATATTCATATTCGTTTTGTTGAGTACAATTTGTATACCAAATTGTATCTCTCTGGCGCTAAAATACAGTTTGTTTACGCCCTCTCCGCCCACTGACCCAAAATTAAAATTTCGTCAGAATATTTATATTCGTGTAGCCGAGTACTACATATGTACCAAATTTGATTTCTCTAGGGCTAAAATACAGTTTTGCCACACCCCCTCTGCCCATTGACCCAAAATTAAATTTCCATCTCCAGATTCATATTCATGTTGCCGAGCACCATCTGTGTATCAAATTTTATCTCCTTAGCTCTAAAAATATGTTTTGCCACGCCCACACCGCCTTTGAAAGAGAGATATGGTTCAATCGTCTTAAAAAGTCCTAAAACTATTTTTTTTTTAATATACTTGGGGTCTAATACTTTATTTCCCTTTACACCCCACGAATGAGGTATGGGATAGCTTCTCGCGTTGTTGCGAACTAACACACTTTCTATTTTTATATTCTCAACTAACGTCACCTACTTGTTTATCGACGAATGCGAACGTCACTGTGTGAGAAGCTTTTACTACACATGCCAATTGACTAGACACTTATACTACGAAGTTGCTGACGACAACATCGAGGGGGCCGGCAATAAAAGAAAGGTTTTTTTTTATTTTTTTTTTCGATGACTGAAGCCAGTATTTGAACCTGGGATCTCCCGCATGGTAGTCGCGTGTTCTAACCATCATGCCACCGGGTATTATACATTTCCTACACATAATGCGTTACATTTTTTCTCGTATCATATGATATATACCCTAATGCCTAAGGTCGAGGCGTGTAAAATCGCGTGCAGTTATGCAAAACTCAGGTTAAAGAGCCAAACTTAAAATCGACTGAAATGGTGGTCATCTTTCTTATATTTCATAATTAAAATTTAGATAATTTAAAGTTAATATTATGTTTAAAAACAAAAAATATAATAATAAACAAAAAAGTTACTAAATTTTTTCACTCAGACGTTTGGTTTACCCTGCAAATAATGTGAATAATACAGGACAATAAAACGGAAAAACCAGTGATTTTTTTTGTTTCTATGTCAAATTAAAGCGTATTTTTTAAATGCGTCAGCAGTTTTTCTCAAAAGCTTTTGTTTTTGAATTAAAGCTAACTATTTTCAAAAATGTTCTTTCACGCAAGTTTTCAGGATTATGAACAGAAAAATTTAAAGCTGGTATTGTTAATAGGCCAAAGGTTAAGCAACTCGTGAATTTCCTAATTTTGTTAGAATCTTTATTCATTTTCATTCATTCATTTATTTATTTACAAATTTTTAACAATATTCAATAAACATCCCGCGAAGCCTTTGGCTTGTCTGCAGGAGTTAAATAGAGAAAATTTATTAAAATATTTACGCAAATAAAAAATAATACCATACAAAGATTAAAAGGAAAATGCTTGTTTACAGCTCAGCTGTTCTTATAATATTTTGTTTAAAACATATATAGAAAATTTAAATTATGTATTTCAAAACATTAATCATTTTAAGACTTATTGATTTATTTATTGGCTACATAGTACTTAAAAAATGGCTTTTTATGAGTTTCTTTCTTGTTGTATTATGTCTAATATTTAGTACATTTGTAGGCATTCCATTAAGAATTGAAGGCAATACACGGCTAGACTATTTTTCCCATAATTTGTCCGGAAAGGCGGTATTTTGAAACGTCCTTGAGCTCTTCTTCGTGTATTGTGTTCGTAGTTTATTCGTTGTAAAAAAGTAGGGTTATCGAAAAATTCGTTTGCAATTGTTGTTTTATATATATTTCTTATATCAAGTATGTTGAGGTACTTGTTCAATCTGTTGGAGTTATATGAGTTTTGATTTTGTACATTATTGATTGTATCTGTGTTATTTGCTTGCTGAATTGAATTAATTTGATACATTTGGTTCTGATAGGCCGATTTTTGTTGGTGTTTATAAAGAATTTTTAACAGTCTTGTTTGTGTTCTTTGTAGACTTCTACAGTGTGTTGATGTACCATACGCCGTTATTCCGTGTCGTATGCTGGATTTTACCAAGGAGTAGTATACTTGCCATGTCACTTTACAGGGCGCACAATTGCTTAGATGGTATAACGCATAAGCACATCTCTTTAATTTGCATTGTAAACGTTTAACGTGAGTTTTCCATTTAAAGTTTGCATCTAAGTAAACTCCCAAATATTTATACATGTCGACTTGTTCAATGGTCGTCGAACAGGATTCTGTTGTTATCGGTACATTCGTTTCGTAGTTCTTATGGAGGCAGTCATTATTATGAAAAATCAGTGATTTTCTAGTTCGAGGCAGGTGTCGGGGCCTAAAATGCATCAGTTTGGTTTTCGAAGCGTTAATGATGAGTCCTCTGTCGTGGCACCATCTTGTTATGAGGTTTAGTTCATTCTGCATTATGTCCATTGCAGTGTCACTACAATCATGTGATACGATTAATGCAGTGTCATCTGCGTAAGCATAAGCAGTGCTGTTTTTTAAAATGTTCATCATGTCATTGGCATACAAGATGTATAGGATGGGCCCAAGTTTAGATCCTTGAGGTACACCATTTGTTAAAGAAACTTCATCACTCATCTTGTTTCCCAATTTAACTAAATAGCTTCTGCAATCAAGATAGTTTTTAAACCACTCTATGCATTGGCCTCTTATTCCCATTCTTTCGAGAACTTCAATTAGTTTGGTGTGTGATAGGGTGTCGAATGCCTTGCTGAAGTCAATGAACAGACCTATGCAATGTTGATTTTTATCAAGACGTTCGTATATGTGGTTTGAGAAGAATCCTAGGAGCTGATTTATGTTCTTTCCCTTTTGAAATCCGAATTGATTTTCATTAATAATCATATGTTTGGACATAAATTTATTCAGTCTTCTAACAATAATTTCCTCCATGACCTTTTCCACAGCCGAAAGAATTGATATTGGCCTGTAATTGTTGTAGTCTGATTTTGATCCATTTTTAGCGTTGTTTTTGAGATCTATGGCCCTTATCCCATCCGCTCCTGCACTTTTCCTCGGGTTTATATTTTGTAATATATTATGAATTTCCTGCTCACTTGCTCTATATATATTGAATTTGGTTTGTTTATTAGGGTTTCTCGTAACGTTTTAATGCCGCAGTTATGTAATATATTTTCCACATTTTCATTAAATTTTAATACAAAACTAGTAAGGCGGTTATCTTCGGCTATGCCGAAGCTCAGATACCCTTCACCATTTGTAAAAATGGTGGTAAAACTGGTTATTTACACTACAACTATATTTTATTAAACTTTGTACCACAAAATAGGGGAGTTGGTGAGAAGTGGACGTTACTTTTAGCTTCACACATTCATTTTGTCAGTAATTTTGTATAGATTTTATTCGATTTTATTAATTTTGTATCTCCAAAAATGGGAAGTTGTGTGGGATGTGGGAGTAGTTTAAAACCGATCATGGCTATCTTAGAAATTAACCTCTGCTTCTGGACACAAGCTTACATACCAAATTTCAAACCAAAAGCTCAAACTATAGGGATATACAGACGAACACCCCCAAAAAGGGGGAATTTGTATGGAAGGTGGGAGAAGTATTTGTCCGATATTGCTCATCTTACAACGTAAGCTCCTATTATAGGATTAAAGCTTGCATATACAATTTCAGCTCAATGTTTTCTAACCTACGGCTATAATCGGGGGGCAGCTAAGCGGACACCCCAAAAAAGATAGTTTGGATGGGAGGTGGGAGTAGTTTTTGACCGACATTGCTTATCTTAAAAGGTAGCCTCCGCTTAGATATTGAGTCTTGCGTACAAAATGTCAGCTATATATCTCTTAAAATACGGCTGCAATCGCAGGGACAAACCCAAAAAAGGGAGAATTTTGTATGGGAGGTGAGAGTAGTTTTTGACCGATCGTTCTCTTTTAATACTCTACCTCCGCTTAGAGCAGAAAAGCTTTCATACAATATTTCAGCTTGATTGCTCTTAAATTACTACTGTAATCGCGGGGACTGACATACGGACACCCCCAAAAAGAGGGATTTTGTATGGGAGGTGAGACTAGTTTTTGACCGATCAGTCTCATTTTAAAACTCAACCTCCGCTTAGAGTAGGGAAGCTTGCATACATTATTTCAGCTTGATTGCTCTTAAATTACTACTGTAATCGCGGGACTGACATTCGGACACCCCCAAATAGAGGGATTGTGTATGGGAGGTGGGAGTAATTTTTGACCGATCGGTTTCATCTTACTACTCAACCTTCGCTTAGTGTAGGAAAGCTTGAATACAAAATTTTAGCTTGATTGCTCTTAAACTACAGCTGTAATCGTAGGGATAGACCCCAAAAAGGGGGAGTTTGTATGGGAGGTGGGATTAGTTTTTGACCGATCGGGCTCATCTTAGAACTCAACCTCCATTTAGGGCAGCAAAACTTGCGTACAATATTTCAGCTTGATTGCTCTTAAATTGCTGCTGTAATCGCGGGGACTGACATGCGGACACCCCCAAAAAGAGGGATTTTGTATGGGAGGTGGGAGTAGTTTTTGACCGATCGGTCTTATCTTACCACTTAACCTCCGCTTAGTGTAGGGAAGCTCACATACAAAATTTCAGCTTGATTGCCCTTAAACTACGGCTGTAATCGCAGGGACAGACCCCAAAAAAAGGGGAGTTTGTATGGGAGGTGTTAGTAGTCTTTGACCGATCGGGCTCGTCTTAGAACTCAACCTCCATTTAGGGCAGCAAAACTTGCGTACAATATTTCAGCTTGATTGCTCTTAAATTGCTGCTGTAATCGCGGGGACTGACATACGGACACCCCCAAAAAGAGGGATTTTGTATGGGAGGTGGGAGTAGTTTTTTACCGATCGGTCTCATCCTACCACTCAACCTCCGCCTAGTAAAGGGAAGCTCACATACAAAATTTCAGCTTGATTGCCCTTAAACTACGGCTGTAATCGCAGGGACAGACCCCAAAAAAGGGGAGTTTGTATGGGAGGTGGGAGTAGTTTTTGACCGATCGGGCTCATCTTAGAACTTAACCTCCGCTTTGATGATAGAAGCTTACATTCCAAATTTCAGCTCGATATAACATAAACTTCGGCTGTAATCGCAGGGACAGACAGACGGACAGACGGACAGACGGACAGACGGTCACCTTTAAATCGACTCAGATTTCGATGCTGATCATTTATATATATATATTGTCATACCTACCACGCCTCCTTATGGGCGTTACAAATGGAAGAACAAAATGAATATACCCTTCACTCCGTTCATGCGCATGGTGAAGGGTATAATTATTTGAGATTTCTTCCAAGTTGTCAGTTGCAAAGTTTCTTTGAATTGTTCTATCAATATTTTCAGACTTTTTTCCAGTGATTTCATTTATCAATTGCCATGTTGCGCGTGCGTTTTCCGGTTTTTTACAAATTGATTGAAGTTGTAGGCATTTTTCGCAAAATTTATATGTTTATTCAAACTGTTGTTGAATTTTTTGTATATGTTATTATTTAACATGTTATTTTTATTTTTACGCCATTTCTTATAAAGTTTGTCGCGGATATGACAGCATTTTAATAAATGTTCGTTTAGCCAGGGATAATTGTTTCTTTTTTTAATCGGAGGTTCTTTAGTTTGCGACGTGTTGTAAATGTTTTTGAATATTTTACATATATTTTCATACAACTCATTTGCATTTAATGAATTATTTATAATTTCCACCCAGTTTGTATTATTTATTAATCTATTAACTTTTTTATTGTCTATTTTTTTGGTTTCAGTAGACTGTGGTGCGTTATGATTGTTTTTTTTTTGTTTTCGCTTTGTTACATATACTCCCACATATTGCAAAGTGATCAGATATGGTTGTTGTAACCACTAAAGCCTGAGCATTTGTTTTGGTTTCGTTACAGCGAATGAAGAAATGATCAATGCACGTGTGTGTGTTATTGGGTCTCATGCATAAAAACGAGTAAAAGGGCTGAGTTGAGTCAGGTGAGCAATTGCTCGTAAGTCGAGTTCAAACAAACAGCAACAGCTTTTGCTCAATTTCGTATGCATAAAAATGAGTTCAAACCAATTGCAATTACTTGAGCAAAGGAACATCAAACATCTAACTGTTATTGAAGTGCAAACATGTCATCAAGTGAAAGTGAACTAGAAGTACAATCATATAATAATAATAAAATAGTAACTAACGACATTTCTAAATTTTTAGTAGAAAAATAAAAAAAAAATTATTTACTAGAAAAAAGTCAATTACCAAGCATTACCAATAAGCAAAAATTTGGCATTGATTTAAGAGGGAAAAATATAATAAAAACCAGTGAGAAAGATTTAGTCGGGCAACCCGTCATACATATACACTCACTCTTAGTAAAACATAAAATTTTCTATTATATTAATAATAGTGGTACATTTGTATGGGAGGTACAAGAAGGGGCGCGGTTAGACTTTCAGTTTTTTTCTCCAAAACTTTGTCCTGTTATAGCTTCACAAAATACAGAATTTGGGCACGATCGTGTCGAGTGTATTGATATTATTACTTCACTGCCAAAGTGGGCGGAGTTGTACATTTGTATAGGGGATACCAGAAGGGGCGTGTCCAAACTTCCAGTTTTTATCTCCAAAACTTTATCCTGTTATAACTTTACTAAATACAGAATTTGGGTACGATCACGTTGGATTTATTGATATTATTACTCCATCTCTATAGTGGGCGGAAAGGTGCATTTGTATGGGAGGTACCAGAAGGGGCGTTGTTACACTTTCAATTTTTTTCTCCAAAACTTTATTCTGTTAAAGCTTTACGAAATACAGAATTTGGGTACTCAATTTCTTAAGTGGGCGGAATGATGTATTTGTATGGGAGGTTCCAGAAGGGCGGGGCCAAGTAGCCCATTTGCAATGCCGTAAGTAGTTTTGGGAAATATGAACCCGTGGAAAATTTTAAAACATTTGGTTGCGTCTTTCAAAAGTTATCGTACGCACCAGCCGGACTGCCAGACAGACAGACGGACATGGCTCAAACGACTTAAAAAGTCATGAATCGAATGTGGTTCAAAGAAACCTAATGTCTAAAGTGACTCCTATGTGTTACACTTTTGGGCCGAATCAAATGACATATACCCTCCTACCCGTAGGGTGAGGGTAAAAAAATTAATAATTAAGAATACAAACCTGTATAAATTTTTTTCCTCACTTGCTAAATTTGTTTTTCGCTGTTGATAACATTTTGTATTTCTTTGTGTCACAACATATTTGGCCATGATTGATTACACAAGGGAACAAAATTGAACTTTTTGAGTGTTGTTTGGAATTCTATAGCTGTTTTATACTAATTTGAGGTAGCTGATTTTAAATCTAATCTCCATTTTTCTCCATCAGCTCGAATTTTTAAGTTACAGGTACTAATCGTATTTTCGCCTATTTTCCAAAAAATTATAGTTCAAAAAATCAAAATTTTTTTTTTATAAGCCGGATTTTAAAATTTTGTTTTTTTTTTTAAGATATCGTTGTTATCTTTGAAAAAAATCAAATTTTTTAATATCACAAAAAAAAATTACTGAGTTAAGGCTCTTTTATTAAAAAAAAAATTTAAAAAAAATGGAAATTTTAATTTTCTTCACGCTGAAAGGTAATCGGTTGGGGGCAAATTGTTCTTTTTATTAGCTTTATTGAATATCATATTAAAGTAGCTTTCTAAAACATGTATGTACATAATGATCGTTTGAAAATTGAATGAGTTATGCTAAGTTCGGTGATAACAGATTTTTCGAATTTTTTTTGTTTCTACCCAAAAAAAATTAAAATTTTGTATTTAAAAAGTCATGACAAATTTGCAAATTTATTTATAGTTTAATTTATAGTTTTGCCTCCTATTACAATATCAATTAACTGACCAAATTTAATTAATCGGCAGGTTTTAATTTGGAAGCTAAGGGAGAAATATTCATTTTCCAAAAATAGGTAATTTTATATGGGAGGTACCAGAAGGGGTGATCCGAAATGGTGCAAATTCATTCCTGATTCATATTTTGATAACCGTAAAACTTACGCATAGTTTGACTGAATTCAGTGTACTTAGAAAAAATGTATGTATGTAAGACTATTGGGGTGAGTTCGGTCATTTGTATGGGAGGTACCAGAAGGGGTATGGCAACGGTTTCGGTTTTTTTAGAGTTTGTCTACTTTTGCAAGATAAATATACTGACCAAATTTAAATATCCTCCGATAGTCTGTTTGGCAGCTATCGAAGATATATTAATTATTCAAAAATAGGTTATTTTGTATGGGAGGTACCAGAAGAGGTGGGGCTATTCCGCCCATTTACAATCTCATAAGTTCGTTTCGAAAAATATTAATATTGATAAATTTTCATTACGATCCGTTAATGTTTGCTCCAGTTACACATTCACAAACATATTAATAAATGTTATTTCTGTATGGAAATCGCGATTTTTGTGAATTTAGTTATCTTAGTAAATTGTTGACAAAATCAAAAGTTGTGCACAGATTTCAATGAAATATAGCTCATTTGATTCAAACTATATTAAACTAAATGTTTTAAGACCAACACTGTGATTTTTGTTGCATTATTTTTTTTGAGAATTTTTAAAAAAGGAAATTTTTTTTTTTTGGTAAATTTTCGTTTTTTTTTATACCATCACCCTTAGGGATGAGGGTATATATCATTTGATACGAAAAAAAGTGTAACGCATTAAAGGAGACGAGTTAGACCCCAAGTATCTTAAGACCAAATTCGTTTCAGAACTTTTTAAGAAGAATGAGCTATGTCCGTCTGTCTGGCTGGCTGGATGGCTGGTCAGCAGGATAACTCGAGTAAACCTTAACGGATCGGTATGAAAATTTACCAGTATCAATTTTTTTCAAAACGAACTTATGGGATTGTAAATGGGCTGAATAGCCCCACCCCTTCTGGTACCTCCCATACAAAGTACCTATTTTTAGAAAATTAATATTTCTTCCATAACTTCCAAACGGACAACCGGAGGATGTTTGAATTTGGTCAGTTTATTTATCTTCCAAAAGTAGACAAACCCTAAGAACCCGAAACCTGTGCCCCACCCATTCTGGTACCTCCCATACAAATGACCGAATTGACCCTTATAGTTTTACATACATATCTTTTTTGCAAGTAAACTGAGATCACTCAAATTTTGTGTATGATGTTTGCTTATAAATATTAGACTCAGGTATGAATATGGACTATATCGGTTCACCCCTTCTGGTACCTCCCATACAAAATGACCTATTTTTGGAAATTATATATTTCTCCAATAACTTCAAAACAGTCACTTGGGGGGTTATGAACATTGGTCGATAAATTAATGTTGTAATAGGAGGCGAAACCTCAGAGAGCCTAACTATTTGACACACCCCTTCTGGTACCTCCCATAAAAAATTACCTATTTTTGGAAAATTAATATTTCTTCCATAACTTCCAAACGGACAACTGGAGGATGTTTGAATTTGGTCAGTTTATTTATCTTACAAAAGTAGACAAACCCTAAAAAACCCGAAACCTGTGCCCCACCCATTCTGGTACCTCCCATACAAATGACCGAATTGACCCTTATAGTTTTACATACATATCTATTTTGCTAGTAAACTGAGATCACTCAAATTTTGCGTATGATGTTTGCTTATAAATATTAGACTCAGGTATGAATATGGACTATATCGGTTCACCCCTTCTGGTACCTCCCATACAAAATGACCTATTTTTGGAAATTATATATTTCTCCAATAACTTCAAAACAGTCACTTGGGGGGTTATGAACATTGGTCGATAAATTAATGTTGTGATAGGAGGCGAAACCTCAGAGAGCCTAACTATTTGACACACCCCTACTGGTACCTCCCATACAAATGACCGAATTGACCCTTATAGTTTTACATACATATCTCTTTTGTAAGTAAACTGAGATCACTCAAATTTTGCATATGATGTTTGCTTATGAAAATTAGACATAGGTATGAATATGGACTATATCAGTTCACGACTTCTGGTACCTCCCATACAAAATTACCTATTTTTGGAAAATTTATATTTCTCCTATAACTTCCAAACGACCTCTTGGGGGGTAATGAAAATTGGTCGATTAATTTATGTTATTATACGAGGCAAAACCCTAGAAAACCTAACTATTTGACACACCCCTTCTGGTACCTCCCATACAAATGACCGAACTCACCCCCATAGTATTACAAACATATCTTTTTTCTAAGTACACTGAATTCAGTTAAATTATGAGTAATTTGTACGCTTATGAAAATATGAATCAGGAGTGAATATGGACTATATCGGGTCACCCCTTCTGGTACCTCCCATACAAAATAACCTATTTTTGGAAAATTAATAATTCACCCATAACTTTCAAACGGACATTTGAGGGGTAATAAAAATTAGTCGGTTAATTTATATTGTGATAGGTGGCGAAACCTCAGAAAACCTAACAATTTGACACACCCCTTCTGGTACCTCCCACACAAAGGACCGAACTCACCCCTATAGTCTTACATACATATCTTTTTTTGTAAGTGCACTGAATTCAGTCAAATTATTCGTAAGTTGTACGTATGAAAATTTGAGTTAGGAATGAATAAGGCTGTTTCGGTTCACCCCTTGTGGTACCCCCTATCAAAATTAATTTTTTTTTGAAATATTAATATTTCTCACATAAATTCCAAACCGGCACCTATACCCCCTACACAAATAAGTAAAGTTTTGGATGATTTTGCACCACAAGCAGGGAAAAAAATATACATAAGTAATTTAATTTTAATTAAAAATCTATTCATTTCAATAACTCAAGACTTCAACAATATCTTATATTGGGTGATGGTATTTATCAGTCAGTTTACCTGACTAAAATTTCTGTACTGGTTTTTAACTACAACGATATCTCCGAAACTACTAGGCCAAATTAAAAACAATGTAGGCACGGATTAAAGATAATTTTGTTGACGAGTTTAAGTTTTTTTTTTTTAATTGAATATGGTGAACCGTTTTCAAGTTATTTAAATATTTGTAGCGGAAGTGCCTTAGTTTTGGACATAACGGTATATCGCAAAAAGTCGAGCTGATACAAAAAAACCAAGTGCAGATTTGGATTCAGCGTCCCAAATTACCTTTAAAACAATATTCAGTTCTTAAACAACAAATACCTTGTTCCCTTGTGTTATTAGTATACGCGAGTCAACTATAAGGCATGCTCAACAAAATTTGAGCAAGAGCTCACTAAAGAAAGCAAAAGCTTGTTTTTATGCATATGAAAATGAGCACAAGCACATCTAACATAGTTCAAACTGAGCAAGACGAGATCAAACATGAGCAGTGAGTAAAAGCAAATACATCAAATTTTATTATGCATACGACAAGCACCTTTTACTCAAAAAATCGAGTCCGAGCTCAAGCTCACGTTTTATGCATGAGACCCATTGTTTAGCTCTTCTCTTGTTGTTGATGTTACCATACATTGGAGTCCGCTCGCAGCCAGCATCTCTAGGTAGTTTGTTGTTGTTGATACTTGTAGTTTGTGTAGATCAATATTCATGTCACCAACCAGTAATATGTCTTGAGTGGTTGCTATTTTGCTGATCTCCTGTTCAAGCTCATTGTTAAATGTGGTAACATTCGAACTAGGAGGACGGTAGACGGGAATAAGCGTGATGTTTTTGTTATCTATTTTCATTTCTACACTGGTTGTTTCAAAAGAAGTATTTGTTAAGTGGATTTGTTCGTATATTATGCTTTCTTTAATGTAGATTGCTATTCCTCCTCCTCTGCCTTCTCTGTTTACAAAAACTGCATTAAAACCAGCTATTTGGTAGAACATATTCTCATCGTTTGTTATATTGGTCTCCGTTAAAATTATTAGGTGTGTTTTGTTTATTATTGGTTGTAAGTGAGTAAGTAAAGTATTGAAGTTTTTTCTTAATGAACGTATATTCATATGTATAAATAATAGTGAGTGCTCAAACCATTTTTGATCGATTTCATTAAAATTATATATTGTTTGGTTTAGAGAATTCATTTTTATTAATGTTTTACGGTTATAACAGTTATGAAATTCACTTAGGTTAATTCACTTTAGCAAATATATTATGTTAATTATATATTAATTAGTTTTATAATAGAATTGTTTGTTTCTTCCGAAGAAGCAATTTTTTCAATAAAAAAATTTTAAAAAAGTATGAAAATGTCAATATATTATTGTGGGGAAAAGTTTTTATTTTAGTTGTTTTTAATCTTTAATATGTTCTTTTTTATATTGATTCGGTAATAGCTTCAATGTCTGCTGTGTTTGCTATTATTATAAGGGACTAAATTTCTGTTTTCTTGACATATATATGACCATTACGTGTCCAGACGAATTTCCAGCCTAACTCTTTTGCTCTTGCTCATTAATTCTCTTTGTAACGAATTGTTACGCGAGCCCCACGTTGGGCGCCAATTATGTAACGAATTGTTACGCGAGCCCCACGTTGGGCGCCAATTATGTAACGATTTGTTACGCGAGCCCCACGTTGGGCGCCAATTATGTAGGGGTCTACTTCCGTCAGGGTGCCAATTCGCAGTAGCAGCCTAACGTCAATGGTGCCACTACGTAGGGGTTGATTGCCTTTTACACAAACAAGACCTTTAAAGTATTTTTCAATTCAGCTTTATTTCTATTTTCAGGCGTCTGCATAAAATGAATGAAAAAACAACAACAAAAGTAAATTAAACGGTATAGCTTGAGCAGTACTTTGAAACAACAAAATGTGCGAGTAGCAACATGTTATTGTTTCTCACTCCACCACCCGTGCGGGAACAAAACAAACAGCGACGGTTTGTCACCATCTCAGCATTTGCTTTGCCCACACGAGCAGTTATGTACAACAACAACAATAGACTAGCAAGCAGCGACAGTTTTTCACTGCCTCGGTGCTTGTGTCGTCCGTTGATGTAGTCGTGTGGCCGCTCATACCAACCTGCATACAATGAATGAGCGTTCCTTGCTGAGTGCTCTCCTTTTATACTCTCAAGCAAAGAGCTTTCAACAATTTTAACGAAACAAAACAAAACAAAGTCAACGAATGAACGATCGTTAATAAGCACTCAACAAAGAAAAGCTTTACAACTATTAGTGACAGCAAGTTAATGGTTACTTCACACCATTGTGTGGTTACTAAAACTTTAGGAATGTATAGATTGAAAATGAGTGATTTGATTTAATGTTAAAATGAAAATGTTTAGCAAAACAAGTAATTTTAATAGGAAATTGATATAAAAGCAATATAAAGTAGATTTGAATGGAAATATGTACAAAAGACAGCTACATCTTATATAAAACTGCTACATCTTTTCTTTTCAACCGTTGCAAATTGGATAACGATTTTGTTTTTATTTTTTATACGATATGAGTTTACAATATCTCCATCTCTTATTTCTGCTCCTACAGAGGAAGATATTGTTTTTATGGTCTCTATTCCATCTGTTTCTTCGCTGCATATATTGGTGATCTCGATGTTTTTGTTTATTGCCTCTTGTTCTAGCCTTTGAAGCCGTTTATCCAATTCTTGAAATTGTTTTTCTCTTTTACTGTCCCTGTCCTTGAGGTCATTCACCTGTGTAGTTAAATGTTCAAGTGTTTCATTTATTTTCGTTAAATTTTTGGCCAATTCCTCTTTTATTTCTGTGTGTGAGGTACACACACTCATAGCAAGTTGTTGCATTGTGGCTTTTAACTCCTTCATATCTAGGCTTGCCAGATTTAAAATTGTTAAATTCTTGACATTCACCAAAAAATATCTTGATTGTGAAAAAAAATCTTGACAAATAAAAACACTCATACGTTAGACGTTGTAAATATTTCAGTATCACTTATTTTTTTATAAAAAGTACTCACATGTTGTTACACCGCTTAAGGGGTTAAAGTGCAAAAAAGTGTTAATGAATTTGCCAACAAATGTAGAAATATTAATTCTATATTTCTGGGAATATTGTAATTTTGTATGGGTTTACCGAAAAAGTCTTTTACCACAAATATCTCTAAAAATTCATAATTTCTAATGGGTTGGATGAAACACTGTTCTTTAAGTTTCACCTAGAAATGCAAAATATTAATAGTATACTATTTTTAACGTCTTGAGTTTATTTTAGAAACTGTTGAAAGTAACTACTTACTTAATTTCCCTTTGCACCCCATGAATGAGGTATGGGATAGCTTCTCGCGTTGTTGTGAATTATGACAATGAAACAACATTTTTTTTTTAAGATGACTGGAGCCAGGTTTGAACCTGCGATCTCCCGCATGGTAGTCGCGTGTTCTAACCACTATGCCACGGCCGGTCCCAAGTAACTACAGATGTTTATTTGCAGGATAACGTTGAATAAAGTCTTACCTTGTATCTAAATTTAGTGCACTTAACATAAAGATATAACTATGTGGGTGTTTTCGGTCAATTTTATGGGCGATACTACAGAGAGTGTGACAATCGTTTAAGTTTCCCAAGGATTTTGTTTTAAACTGACCAAATTTAAGTGACCTCCAGTTGTAGGTTTGGATTTAATGGAAGAAATATAAATTTTCCAAAAATAGGTCATTTTCTTTAGGAGGAATCAGGGGTTGGCCGATATAGTCCATATTCATTCCGGGGTAAAATTTTTATTACATGTTTAAATTCAGTGTACTACCAAAATGATATGTACCTAAAATTATTAGGGTAAATGCGCTCATTTGTGCCAAAATGATTGTGGCAAAACTTTACGATATTCTTAGGATTGTCTACTATTACCTCTTACCTAAGGTTGAGGGTATAAAAAATATATGCGTTAAATTTCCATTAAAATATCTCTTCATTTACTAGAGTTATTAATTACATCCCGCTAGCAAAGCTGTTTGACCCACTGTGCTACTGGTCGTTTTCGCCAACACTTCAGCTTCAGATACAAATTTATAAAACAAAATGAATTAAACAATTTCTACACGAACGGAGCTTCTGCTAGATATTGGCTGTTTAATGTTGTTAAATTACACTGTGCTACACACAAAATATACAGGGGTTCTCATGTAGCATTTCTGTTAGACTGGAGTCCATAGAGTACAGTGATACTCACAGTTTTTCTCGGTCACTTCGTTAAGTAATGTTTTTATAGCAAATTAAGTGAAATGACGATATTCTTAAAATAACGAGTTCCAAAAATTACAAGTCTTCTCTTTGTAAACCGATTTTCAAAAGCTTACATCTATTTTAAAGCAATGATTTTCAGATATTTATTATTATCTGTTTAAGTAAAAAAAAGCGACAAAAAATTTCGAATTCTCATTTTCTCACCGCTATGTATATTTTTTGTGCAATGCCATATTAAAATAGCTTTCTAAAGCAGGTAAGTTTATAAGAATCGGTTGAAAAATGAATGAATAGCTTAACACATGTAAGCTTTTGAAAATCGGTTTACCAAGAGGTCTTAAGATTTTTAGCTTGTAATTTTAGGAATATCGTCATTTCACTTAATTTGCTATAAAAACATTACTTAACGAATTGACCGAGAAAAACTATAAGTATCACTGTACTCTATGGACTCCAGTCTAACAGAAATGCTACATGAGAATCAATGTATATTTTTTTCCATCATATTTGTATCACTGTGTTATTAAAGTTCAATAGAGAGGCAGAAATAAGTGATGATATATTTTCGAACAAATACACCAAAGAAAACTTTTCACAATAATAATTCAATGGACTGTTCATTTGATTTTTTACAAAACTTTGTTCAAGGAAAAAACATTTTGAAAAAAAATATATTTTTTGGTTGGTCTAAAAATTCTTGACAAAACTTATTTTTTCTTGATTCTTGACAAGCATTAAAAATTCTTGTAAATCAAGAAAAATCAAGATCGTCTGGCAACCCTATTCATATCAGACTTGAAATCTGCGAGATCAGATTGATATGTATTGATGTTTTCGTTGTTGTTTGTGCTAGGAGACAGTGACACTTTGTTGGTGCTAGCAATTGTGAGTTCTTTCCTTCTTTTGTTTTCGTTATTATCGCCCGCATCATCCTCTCTTCCATGTTTTTGCTGATTTTGGGGTTCATTATAGACGAATGTATGATAGTTGTTGTTTGGAGATTTGCTTCGCGGTTTGCAATGTTGACATCTCCACTCAGTTTTCCTCACAACGCTCATTGTAAACCAAGTGCTCTCAGAGAGGACTGTACATGGGGAGAAATGGAACTTGCGATCGCAATTATAACACTGAATATAATTCAAATAATTTATTTGGTTTTTGCATGTATCGCAATTTAATCCCGAAGAAATTATTTCAGGCACCGTTTTCTTATTGACGCTCATTTTTGCTAGTTTTTTAAAGTTGTCGTTAAAGTGAAAAACCGATAAACTTGTTGAATGATATTGTTTTTTTGAAAAAAAATTTATTTGATTACGTGCGAGAGAGTACGACCGACTGCTAAGAAGGTTACAGCTTAAAAATATTTTACTTTTAATATTATCATTTGTTCCGATTTGGTACTATAAAAGACCATTTCGGTAAACCCATAAAAAATTTAATTTTCCCACTGATTTTGTATTTGACTTTTTTGCAGTTTTGTTAGTAAGTTTTCTACAGTTCAACTATATTTCCCGTCTGACCATATGACCCAAAGAACAACCTCCAACCGTTTACGCTCCACAAGCACACCAATAATAAAAACAAACGAACTTTAAGTAAAAAACGTTAAATTTCAATAAACTATCAACTATTAACTATTAACTATTAACTATTAACTATTAACTATTAACTATTAACTATTAACTATTAACTATTAACTATTAACTATTAACTATTAACTATTAACTATTAACTATTAACTATTAACTATTAACTATTAACTATTAACTATTAACTATTAACTATTAACGATTAACTATTAACTATTAACTATTAACTATTAACTATTAACTATTAACTATTAACTATTAACTATTAACTATTAACTATTAACTATTAACTATTAACTATTAACTATTAACTATTAACTATTAACTATTAACTATTAACTATTAACTATTAACTATTAACTATTAACTATTAACTATTAACTATTAACTATTAACTATTAACTATTAACTATTAACTATTAACTATTAACTATTAACTATTAACTATTAACTTTCTATATTTTAAGTTTGCCCACCATAGCATATTCATACATTAACATATTCCCTTGTCCTTGGTATTTTTGTCTCCATGTTTTTTACCATAGAACTTGAACGATATAAAGAAGAGTTCTGCAACATTGTTCATACACACGCATGCATGTGCATGTGCTTTACTATGGATAGTAGTTAAATTTGTTTTGGAGTCAAAAAGTTTTTAATTACACATGTATGTGGCATGTAAGTACACATGTGTGCTAAGCTTTATTTCAGATAATTTGTGTAATTTTACCAGAATATGTATACACAAAACTTTTATGTTTAACTAAGTGTTAGTATATGGATTTGGAAAGTTTCATAACTTGTATACTCGTACGTCGTAGTGTTAACTTAAGGCAATTTGCACAATTTTCATATATGGTATTTAGATTTTAATTTTCATTACTTTTCAACCAACAAAAGTTATAACGGACAATGTCTGGTTTTACGGCCATACACGACGATGTGCTAAAGTTCTTATATCGAATAATTGTGTGTTGGTTAATCTTCTAATTGAAAGTGTGTTGGTATTGCATTGTGCACTCAGTCTCGATTGGATGCATAGTACATTGTTATAGAGACAATAATCTATATATATAAAAATGGTGGCAAAAATGTATAGTAATTCATCAATTGAGAACGGCTGGGCCGATTTTGCTCAAACTTTTTTTCAGTTGTTCGTTATTGCCAGGAGAAGGTTTATGTGGAAGAAAATTTTGGGAAAATCTTTCGGAAAAGTCGGAAAATTGGAAAAATCGAAAATTGCCTTTTTGTATGGAATTTTGTATGCAATTGTTACAGAATGACTTTTCGAATAGAAAAATGGAAAATTTTTGTTGAAAAATGCGAAAATTCTGGAAAAATTCGAAAAATTTAAATTTTTTTTTTTACGAAATTTTGCATATTATTGTGTGACTTTATAGTTTTGTAACAGTGCAAAATTTCGGATAATTATTCCGAAATGGCTTTCCAAATGGGAAAATAAAAAAATTCTCGGTGGAAAACTCGGAAAATTCAGGAAAAACTCGAAAAATTTGGATTTTTTCGAAAACATTTAGCACCGCAAATTGAATTTATGTATTACATTTTGTGTGTGTTTGTTTCGTTGTGGCTTTTCGGTTGGAAAAATAGAAAATTTTGGTTGAAAAATTATTAAAAAATTAAAAAAATTTAAATTTTTGTTCGACGAAATTTTACACTTTATTGTAAGTTTTTGATAATTTTGAATGATATAATTGTGAAAAATTCGGATAATTATTCCGAAATGACTTTTCTAATGGAAAATTAGAAAATTCTTGGTGGAAACCTCGGAAAATTCCAAAAAAAAAACAATTTTTTTTTTGATTTTTTCGACGAAATTTTTCATTGTATCGCTTGATTTGATGATTTTAGACGACGCACGGTGGGGTAAATTCACGATCTGGGCGGCCAAAATTCGATTTCTCAAAAACCAATGTTTTTAATAATTTCCGATTGTAGGGTAAAGAGAACAGAATGCTTCACTAGATTCCGTTATTTTTTCATTCCATTTTGCTTACATTCGTGTTCTACACGCTGTTAAAGTTACTTGTTGCTAATTGTGCATTTTCTATTTTGTTGTGCTCAGGTAAAGCAACAATTTTAGCAGGCTGTGGGAAGGCGAGTGTTTAGTTTAAACATTTAAGTAAAATGGAAAATAATAAAGCAGGTTAATATTATTTAATACACTTAGCTAAATAAAATTATAATTCAAATTCATACTAGTAAAGCAGCATTGAAAAATATGGTGTTTTTGTCAATTTCAATGGGTAACAAAATCGATCTATGGACAAAACCTTTTCACCCCTTCAATCTGTGATTATATATAATCTTAAATATCGTATTGTTCATATGGATAAAAAAAATTTTGCGGGTTTTTGCGGTTTTGTGTTTTAGAGCCATTTACCTACTGCGGAAGAATATACCATAATTTCTGCGGTTTTACTGAACCACTTTAGTTAACATACTGGATGTCCTATATCTCTATGCATTTATAGTTAGAGGGTATCCAGACGAATAAAAAGTTATAGGGAGGTAGAGCTCAAAAATGCAACCTTGTGAAGATATATGGGAAATACTTGGAATCTTAAATTTTTTATAAAAACCATTTTTTGTGTAAAACGGTCGTAACCTCTACCCCCCGAATGTTAACATATTATTTGTTTTTACGCATCACCGAGTAATTTTTTAACATTCTGCTTCATAAATTTGCTTCAAATAATTTTGGCCGCCCAGATCGGGATTTTACCCCACTGTGCGACGTAAAGATGAAAAATTCATTATGATGCTTGAAAATTTTCGGAATATTGTGAAATTTATTATGTAAAAATATTAAATGCAAAATGGTAGAAAAATTTTAAAATCTTCTGCATAAGCATAATGCATTGGTCCGATTGTTCAAAACCACATTGAATACAATGCATTATGACGTCCACAAAATCATTATCAGAGAAGACAAGAGACCCTTTGGATGCCATGTAAGACAATTCAATGCTCCCACTATAAATGAAGACGGAATTGTTCTCAAGCTTCGGGATGGTGGACAAGTTGGACGAAATGGCTGACGACATTTGCACAGAGTTCGCATGACAACATCCAATTTCGATCTTGAAATTATCTTCTGATCAAAGACATGTGCGTGCTAATGTGTGGCAGTCTACTGTCGAAATTGGGAATACCAGCGCAAAATCGTTCAATGCATGATGCATTAAATCGCGAACTGCAACAAGAACAACACTTTGATCGAGTTGAGCTGACTGAAAGAGTCCGAACAAATGTGGCGCTCTTAACTGCCGAGCAAACGAATGTGTACGATTCAATGATGAAAGTTGTTGACATTGGAACGGAAGCATTTACTTTCTCGATGATGCCGGTTGGACAGTCAAGAGATTCGTAATTTCTTTGATTCTAGCAACAATTCCGTCAAGATTGCAATTAAGTTAGCTGTTGCATACTTTGGTATTGCTTCCTCAATCGAACTGCACATTCCGCTTTCTTCTCACGGTTGACAACACAACGTGTAGCGAAATTGTTGTAGAATGCTTAATCATTATGTGGAATTAATGCACGATGGCGCATAAACGAGCACTGGAGGCAGACGAGAATGAGGCAACCAACTATTCGACAGAATTTTTGAACTCTCTAGATGTGCCAGTTGTGCATAATTTGCAGCTGAAGGTGGGATCGATCATGATCATTTTACGGAAACTGAATCATCCGAAATTGTAATTAAAGCGATGATCATCAAGGGCATATGCAAAGGAGAGGAAGTCCTTATCCCTCGAATATATTATTCCAACAGATCTTCTCTTTCAATTCAACTCCCAATTCGATTGGCTTTTGCGATTACAATCAATAAATCGTAAGGCCAATCATTGGAAATTTGTTGAATCAACCTCGAACTTCCCTGCTTTTCACAGGGTCAGCTGTGCGTTGTTTGTTTGCGTGTTGGCAATTAGTCTTCATGTATGGCAGAACAACGTTTGCCGGGTCAGCTAGTAAATAATAATATTATAATGTACATTCAGAGAAAAGATGTACATATAAGTAACATTATTAAAATTAATTTTGCAGTAGGTGAGGAACTATAAACACAATAATCTACGAAGATTCAAATTATCACAATGACCCATTAGCCGTATTAAAAGATTAATTTTGCTCATTTCATGTAGCCGGAATGAATAAGTGACAAAATGAATTTAATTAATTATTGTAATGTTTATTATTTCGTACAAATTAATGTTCTAACCTTAGCTTTTCTGACAAAATTTATCATAGATTGTTAACAAATTGAAATTGTTAACGAAATTACATATTCTGTAATAGTCCTGACAACATGTTAGGTTCTTGGACATAGTCCATATTCACTGAATGTTTGGTGATGTTAGTTGACCACACAAATTCTCCTATCATGCTTTAAACGAAATAAATGAAACTAAATAAACAACTCAGTAAATATCTAACAAAGCTGTCTGTCTTTCTGTCCAAGATACCAGCGGCCATCTTCACAATACCCCTACAAACCGAAACTACTTTATAGGCCATAGTAAATATATACAATTTTGAAAGTTTTTCTGCTGTAGTAGGTCACAAAGTTCTAAGAACGTTAGTTGTTATCAAAGTTTTAGCTGTTTTTTTTTTCTTATTGCAACAAACGTGTTATCGTTGTTGCAACAGCAACTCAGCAGTGTCATCAACACTTAGTTTTTCGTTTACCGGAAGAACTTTTCAGATTGCGATAAGGCAACAAACATCCAATTTTATTCTT
Organism: Muscina levida; assembly: GCA_964034835.1. Lineage (NCBI taxonomy): Eukaryota > Metazoa > Arthropoda > Insecta > Diptera > Muscidae > Muscina > Muscina levida. Next base: position 87,391,293 of record OZ035882.1, on the reverse strand, counting down.
AGCCTTTCTCCAAGCGTTTTTTGTTACGAAGTTTTCTATACTCCTAATTTCCGTAATATGTAAAACTAATTATATTGTTAAGGACAAACTGTAAAGAAAATACCTAAATGCAAAATGTTGAGTGGTCGTTGAGAAAACTTAAATATCTTTTTTTTGGTATTTTGGTTGTTGTTTGTTTTACAGTTTTCTCTAATTGAGTGTATGATAGGGCTTTCAATAAAGTTACGCGGCCACTGGGTACAAGTTTAGATAACGCAGTATGTGCATTTTTTAGAGTTGATGAATGGAATCATTAGTAATTAACATTATTCACATTATCGTAAGTACAGCTAATAGCACAACTGTTTTTACAAATAGTTTATATTTTACTTTTAAGAACACATTTAGTGTAGTATAATTCAAAGGGTCCAAAAAACGAATTTGTCTTTCGCATGCAATGCATGAACACGCAGAACATCTGGTTTCAAAAAGTTTTAAATAGACAAACGCCGATAGACTCGACTACCGAAAGTTCCTGAGAACAACATCGAGAGGGGAATCAAATAAATTAAGACGGATTTGATTGGTATGAAATCTTGATCATCCACATCATTGTCAATGTTTCTAACCATCATGCGACTATTGGTTCCGTATTGTCTTTGTGTCTATACTTTCTTAAAAACATAATTTCCCTTTACACCGCATGAATGGACTGCTTCTTGTTGAGAATTAACACGCTATCTATTTTAGATTCACAACAAACGGCACCTACTACTTTACCGACGATTGCGAAGGTCACTATTTATGAAGAAGGTAAACGTACCACGGATCTCCTGCATGGTAGTCGCGAGTTCTGGCCACTATGTTACTGTCGGTCCCCTTTATGTCTATAAGGTTTCCAAATTCACGTATATAATAGACGATTTTGTTTAAATGTATGTAATACGTAATACTATAGATCGATTCAAAACCACATTTACTATATTGGATTATATTGATCCAATAAGTATAGTCGTGAGTCGAATTTATCGATACGCCGTTCTCAGTAATTCGGTCTCTGCTCGTCCAATACATATTTTGCAGCAACAAAAGGAATTCAGAAAGGAAAGGAATTCTTTCACCTGGTTCTCAACTCAACGAAGTTTAGCTCTCCCACTCCTGCCTTACCCATTGAGTTTCTTGCCAAAGACTATTCGAGCTGAAGCAGTGTGACGCTGGTTGCTGCTTTGGATTCTATACATTTATGTATTGATTACATGTCTTCATATTTATGAGCGAACAACTAAATGTCGTCTGCATAGTACAGGTCTTCCAGACGACCGTTGCTTTACCCACGTGGAAAAGCAGTGGAAATTGTAGGGCCATTTGGTTATTGCGCTGTGTTCAGCAATTTCGTTAATTTGTAATCACTCTAAAATCACTTGTAATAGGTGGGGATATCAACATGAAATTGGTGGCCAATGGTGGATTTTCATATAGAAATCTTTAAATGCGTTTATTTCGTAAACTAAGCGTCTAATCGAAAAAAGGAGCTTAATTTGTGATCACTATAAATTACCCATGAAATTCCTTCAATAGCTGGAGATATGACCATGAAATGGGTGGCTAATGGTGGATTTTCATATAGAAATCTTTAAATGCGTTTATCTCGTAAACTAAGCGTCTAATCGAAAAAGGAGCTTAATTTGTGATCACTATAAATTACCCATGAAATTCCTTCAATAGCTGGAGATATGACCATGAAATGGGTGGCTAATGGTGGATTTTCATATAGAAATCTTTAAATGCGTTTATCTCGTAAACTAAGCGTCTAATCGAAAGAAGGAGATTAATTTGTGATCACTATAAATTACCCATGAAATTCCTTCAATAGGTGGAGATATGACCATGAAATTGGTGGCTAATGGTGGATTTTCATATAGGAATCTTTAAATGCGTTTATCTCGTAAACTAAGCGTCTAATCGAAAAAAGGAGCTTAATTTGTGATCACTATAAATTACCCATGAAATCCTTGCCATAGGTGAAGATATGACCATGAAATGGGTGGCTAATGGTGGATTTTCATATAGAAATCTTTAAATGCGTTTATTTCGTAAACTAAGCGTCTAATCGAAAAACGGAGCTTAAGTTGTGATCACTATAAATTAGCCATGAAATTCCTTCAACAGGTGGAGATATGACCATGAAATGGGTGGCTAATGGTGGATTTTCATATGGAAATCTTTAAATGCGTTTATCTCGTAAACTAAGCGTCTAATCGAAAAAAGGAGCTTAATTTGTGATCACTATAAATTAGCCATGAAATTCTTGCTATAAGAAATATTACCATGAAATGGGTGGGTAATGGTATATTTTCATAAATCTTTAAATGTGTTTATCTCGTAAACTAAGCATCTAATCAAATAAAGGAGCTAAACTAAGCGTCTAATCAAAAAAAAGGAGCTTAATTTGTGATCACTATAAATTACCCATGAAATCCCTTCTATAGGTGGAGATATGACCGTGAAATGGGTGGCTAATGGTGGATTTTCATATAGAAATCTTTAAATGCGTTTACTTCGTAAACTAAGCGTCTAATCGAAAAAAGGAGCTTAATTTGTAATCAATATTAATTACCCATGAAATTCCTTCAATAGGTGGAGATATGACCATGAAATGGGTGGCAAATGGTGGATTTTCATATAGAAATCTTTAAATGCGTCTATCTCGTAAACTAAGCGTCTAATCGAAAAAAGAAGCTTAATTTGTGATCACTATAAATTACCCATGAAATCCTTGCCATAGGTGGAGATATGATAATGAAATGGGTGGCTAATGGTGGATTTTCATATAGAAATCTTTAAATGCGTTTATCTCGTAAACTAAGCGTCTAATCGGAAAAAGGAGCTTAATTTGTGATCACTATAAATTACCCATGAAATCCCTTCTATAGGTGGAGATATGACCGTGAAATGGGTGGCTAATGGTGGATTTTCATATAGAAATCTTTAAATGCGTCTATCTCGTAAACTAAGCGTCTAATCGAAAAAAGAAGCTTAATTTGTGATCACTATAAATTATCCATGAAATTCCTTCAATAGGTGGAGATATGATAATGAAATGGGTGGCTAATGGTGGATTTTCATATAGAAATCTTTAAATGCGTTTATCTCGTAAACTAAGCGTCTAATCGGAAAAAGGAGCTTAATTTGTGATCACTATAAATTATCCATGAAATTCCTTCAATAGGTGGAGATATGACCATGAAATGGGTGGCTAATGGTGGATTTTCATATAGAAATCTTTAAATGCGTTTATCTCGTAAACTAAGCGTCTAATCGAAAAAAGGAGCTTAATTTGTGATCACTATAAATTATCCATGAAATTCCTTCAATAGGTAGAGATATGACCATGAAATGGGTGGCTAATGGTGGATTTTCATATAGAAATCTTTAAATGCGTTTACCTCGTAAACTAAGCGTCTAATCGAAAAAAGAAGCTTAATTTGTAATCAATATTAATTACCCATGAAATTCCTTCAATAGGTGGAGATATGACCATGAAATGGGTGGCAAATGGTGGATTTTCATATAGAAATCTTTAAATGCGTCTATCTCGTAAACTAAGCGTCTAATCGAAAAAAGAAGCTTAATTTGTGATCACTATAAATTACCCATGAAATCCTTGCCATAGGTGGAGATATGATAATGAAATGGGTGGCTAATGGTGGATTTTCATATAGAAATCTTTAAATGCGTTTATCTCGTAAACTAAGCGTCTAATCGGAAAAAGGAGCTTAATTTGTGATCACTATAAATTACCCATGAAATCCCTTCTATAGGTGGAGATATGACCGTGAAATGGGTGGCTAATGGTGGATTTTCATATATAAATCTTTAAATGCGTCTATCTCGTAAACTAAGCGTCTAATCGAAAAAAGAAGCTTAATTTGTGATCACTATAAATTACCCATGAAATCCTTGCCATAGGTGGAGATATGACCATGAAATGGGTGGCTAATGGTGGATTTTCATATAGAAATCTTTAAATGCGTTTATCTCGTAAACTAAGCGTCTAATCAAAAAAAGGAGCTTAATTTGTGATCACTATAAATTACCCATGAAATCCCTTCTATAGGTGGAGATATGACCGTGAAATGTGTGGCTAATGGTGGATTTTCATATAGAAATCTTTAAATGCGTTTATCTCGTAAACTAAGCGTCTAATCGGAAAAAGGAGCTTAATTTGTGATCACTATAAATTACCCATGAAATCCCTTCTATAGGTGGAGATATGACCGTGAAATGGGTGGCTAATGGTGGATTTTCATATAGAAATCTTTAAATGCGTTTATCTCGTAAACTAAGCGTCTAATCGGAAAAAGGAGCTTAATTTGTGATCACTATAAATTATCCATGAAATTCCTTCAATAGGTGGAGATATGACCATGAAATGGGTGGCTAATGGTGGATTTTCATATAGAAATCTTTAAATGCGTCTATCTCGTTAACTAAGCGTCTAATCGAAAAAAGAAGCTTAATTTGTGATCACTATAAATTACCCATGAAATCCTTGCCATAGGTGGAGATATGACCATGAAATGGGTGGCTTATGGTGGATTTTCATATAGAAATCTTTAAATGCGTTTATCTCGTAAACTAAGCGTCTAATCGAAAAAAGAAGCTTAATTTGTGATCACTATAAATTACCCATGAAATCCTTGCCATACGTGGAGATATGACCATGAAATGGGTGGCTAATGGTGGATTTTCATATAGAAATCTTTAAATGCGTCTATCTCGTAAACTAAGCGTCTAATCGAAAAAGAAGCTTAATTTGTGATCACTATAAATTACCCATGAAATCCTTGCCATAGGTGGAGATATGACCATGAAATGGGTGGCTTATGGTGGATTTTCATATAGAAATCTTTAAATGCGTTTATCTCGTAAACTAAGCGTCTAATCGAAAAAAGGAGCTTAATTTGTGATCCCATGAAATTCCTTCAATAGGTGGAGATATGACCATGAAGTGGGTGACTAATGGTATCTCGTAAACTAAGCGTCTAATCGAAAAAACTAGCTTAATTTGTGATCACTATAGATTACCCATTAAATTCCTTCAATAGGTGGAGATATGACAATGAAATGGGTGGGTAATGGTAGATTTTCATATAGAAATCTTTAAATGCGTCTATCTCGTAAACTAAGCGTTTAATCGAAAAAAGGAGCTTAATTTGTGATCACTATAAATTACCCATGAAATTCCTTCAATAGGTGGAGATATGGCCATGAAATGGGTGGCTAATGGTGGATTTTCATATAGAAATCTTTAAATGCGTCTATCTCGTAAACTAAGCGTCTAATCGAAAAAAGGAGCTTTATTTGTGATCACTATAAATTACCCATGAAATCCTTGCCATAGGTGGAGATATGACCATGAAATGGGTGGCTTATGGTGGATTTTCATATAGAAATCTTTAAATGCGTCTATCTCGTAAACTAAGCGTCTAATCGAAAAAAGGAGCTTAATTTGTGATCACTATAGATTACCCATGAAATTCCTTCAATAGGTGGAGATATGACCATGAAATGGGTGGCTAATGGTGGATTTTCATATAGAAATCTTTAAATGCGTCTATCTCGTAAACTAAGCGTCTAATCGAAAAAAGAAGCTTAATTTGTGATCACTATAAATTACCCATGAAATCCTTGCCATAGGCGGAGATATGACCATGAAATGGGTGGATTTTCATATAGAAATCTTTAAATGTGTTTATCTCGTAAACTAAGCGTCTAATCGAAAAAAGGAGCTTAATTTGTGATCCCATGAAATTCCTTCAATAGGTGGAGATATGACCATGAAGTGGGTGACTAATGGTATCTCGTAAACTAAGCGTCTAATCGAAAAAAGGAGCTTAATTTGTGATCACTATAAATTAGCCATGAAATTCTTGCTATAAGAAATATTACCATGAAATGGGTGGGTAATGGTATATTTTCATAAATCTTTAAATGTGTTTATCTCGTAAACTAAGCATCTAATGGAATAAAGGAGCTAAACTAAGCGTCTAATCAAAAAAAGGAGCTTAATTTGTGATCACTATAAATTACCCATGAAATCCCTTCAATAGGTGGAGATATGACCATGAAATGGGTGACTAATGGTATCTCGTAAACTAAGCGTCTAATCGAAAAAGGAGCTTAATTTGTGATCACTATAAATTACCCATGAAATCCTTGCCATAGGTGGAGATATGACCATGAAATGGGTGGCTTATGGTGGATTTTCATATAGAAATCTTTAAATGCGTTTATCTCGTAAACTAAGCGTCTAATCGAAAAAAGGAGCTTAATTTGTGATCACTATAAATTACCCATGAAATCCCTTCAATAGGTGGAGATATGACCATGAAATGGGTGACTAATGGTATCTCGTAAACTAAGCGTCTAATCGAAAAAAGGAGCTTAATTTGTGATCACTATAAATTACCCATGAAATCCTTCAATAGGTGGAGATATGACCATGAAATGGGTGGCTAATGGTGGATTTTCATATAGAAATCTTTAAATGCGTTTATCTCGTAAACTAAGCGTCTAATCGAAAAACGGAGCTTAATTTGTGATCACTATAAATTACCCATGAAATTCCTTCAATAGGTGGAGATATGACTATGAAATGGGTGTCTAATGGTGGATTTTCATATAGAAATCTTTAAATGCGTTTATCTCGTAAACTAAGCGTCTAATCGAAAAAAGGAGCTTAATTTGTGATCACTATAAATTACCCATGAAATCCTTGCCATAGGTGGAGATATGACCATGAAATGGGTGGCTTATGGTGGATTTTCATATAGAAATCTTTAAATGCGTTTATATCGTAAACTAAGCGTCTAATCGAAAAAGGGGGCTTAATTTGTGATCACTATAAATTACCCATGAAATTCCTTCAATAGGTGGAGATATGACCATGAAATGGGTGGCTAATGGTGGATTTTCATATAGAAATCTTTAAATGCGTTTATCTCGTAAACTAAGCGTCTAATCGAAAAACGGAGCTTAATTTGTGATCACTATAAATTACCCATGAAATTCCTTCAATAGGTGGAGATATGACTATGAAATGGGTGTCTAATGGTGGATTTTCATATAGAAATCTTTAAATGCGTTTATCTTGTAAACTAAGCGTCTAATCGAAGAAAGGAGCTTAATTTGTGATCACTATAAATTACCCATGAAATCCTTGCCATAGGTGGAGATATGACCATGAAATGGGTGGCTTATGGTGGATTTTCATATAGAAATCTTTAAATGCGTTTATATCGTAAACTAAGCGTCTAATCGAAAAAAGGAGCTTAATTTGTGATCACTATAAATTACCCATGAAATTCCTTCAATTGGTGGAGATATGACTATGAAATGGGTGTCTAATGGTGGATTTTCATATAGAAATCTTTAAATGCGTTTATCTTGTAAACTAAGCGTCTAATCGAAAAAAGGAGCTTAATTTGTGATCACTATAAATTACCCATGAAATCCTTCCCATAGGTGGAGATATGACCATGAAATGGGTGGCTAATGGTGGATTTTCATATAGAAATCTTTAAATGCGTTTATCTTGTAAACTAAGCGTCTAATCGAAAAAAGGAGCTTAATTTGTGATCACTATAAATTACCCATGAAATTCCTTCAATAGGTGGAGATATGACCATGAAATGGGTGGCTAATGGTGGATTTTCATATAGAAATCTTTAAATGCGTTTATCTCGTAAACTAAGCGTCTAAAAAGGAGCTTAATTTGTGATCACTATAAATTACCCATGAAATCCTTGCCATAGGTGGATATATGACTATGAAATGGGTGTCTAATGGTGGATTTTCATATAGAAATCTGTAAATGCGTTTATCTTGTAAACTAAGCGTCTAATCGAAAAAAGGAGCTTAATTTGTGATCACTATAAATTACCCATGAAATTCCTTCAATAGGTGGAGATATGACCATGAAATGGGTGGCTAATGGTGGATTTTCATATAGAAATCTTTAAATGCGTTTATCTCGTAAACTAAGCGTCTAATCGAAAAAAGGAGCTTAATTTGTGATCACTATAAATTACCCATGAAATTCCTTCAATAGGTGGAGATATGACCATGAAATGGGTGGCTAATGGAGGATTTTCATATAGAAATCTTTAAATGCGTTTATCTCGTAAACTAAGCGTCTAATCGAAAAAAGGAGCTTAATTTGTGATCACTATAAATTACCCATGAAATCCTTGCCATAGGTGGAGATATGACCATGAAATGGGTGGCTTATGGTGGATTTTCATATAGATATCTTTAAATGCGTTTATCTCGTAAACTAAGCGTCTAAAAAGGAGCTTAATTTGTGATGGAGATATGACCATGAAATGGGTGGCTTATGGTGGATTTTCATATAGAAATCTTTAAATGCGTTTATCTCGTAAACTAAGCGTCTAATCGAAAAAAGGAGCTTAATTTGTGATCACTATAAATTACCCATGAAATTCCTTCAATAGGTGGAGATATGACTATGAAATGGGTGTCTAATGGTGGATTTTCATATAGAAATCTTTAAATGCGTTTATCTCGTAAACTAAGCGTCTAATCGAAAAAGGGGGCTTAATTTGTGATCACTATAAATTACCCATGAAATTCCTTCAATAGGTGGAGATATGACCATGAAATGGGTGGCTAATGGTGGATTTTCATATAGAAATCTTTAAATGCGTTTATCTTGTAAACTAAGAGTCTAATCGAAAAAAGGAGCTTAATTTGTGATCACTATAAATTACCCATGAAATCCTTGCCATAGGTGGAGATATGACCATGAAATGGGTGGCTTATGGTGGATTTTCATATAGAAATCTTTAAATGCGTTTATCTCGTAAACTAAGCGTCTAAAAAGGAGCTTAATTTGTGATCACTATAAATTACCCATGAAATCCTTGCCATAGGTGGAGATATGACCATGAAATGGGTGGCTAATGGTGGATTTTCATATAGAAATCTTTAAATGCGTTTATCTCGTAAACTAAGCGTCTAATCGAAAAAAGGAGCTTTATTTGTGATCACTATAAATTACCCATGAAATCCTTGCCATAGGTGGAGATATGACCATGAAATGGGTGGCTTATGGTGGATTTTCATATAGAAATCTTTAAATGCGTCTATCTCGTAAACTAAGCGTCTAATCGAAAAAAGGAGCTTAATTTGTGATCACTATAGATTACCCATGAAATTCCTTCAATAGGTGGAGATATGACCATGAAATGGGTGGCTAATGGTGGATTTTCATATAGAAATCTTTAAATGCGTCTATCTCGTAAACTAAGCGTCTAATCGAAAAAAGAAGCTTAATTTGTGATCACTATAAATTACCCATGAAATCCTTGCCATAGGCGGAGATATGACCATGAAATGGGTGGATTTTCATATAGAAATCTTTAAATGTGTTTATCTCGTAAACTAAGCGTCTAATCGAAAAAAGGAGCTTAATTTGTGATCCCATGAAATTCCTTCAATAGGTGGAGATATGACCATGAAGTGGGTGACTAATGGTATCTCGTAAACTAAGCGTCTAATCGAAAAAAGGAGCTTAATTTGTGATCACTATAAATTAGCCATGAAATTCTTGCTATAAGAAATATTACCATGAAATGGGTGGGTAATGGTATATTTTCATAAATCTTTAAATGTGTTTATCTCGTAAACTAAGCATCTAATGGAATAAAGGAGCTAAACTAAGCGTCTAATCAAAAAAAGGAGCTTAATTTGTGATCACTATAAATTACCCATGAAATCCCTTCAATAGGTGGAGATATGACCATGAAATGGGTGACTAATGGTATCTCGTAAACTAAGCGTCTAATCGAAAAAGGAGCTTAATTTGTGATCACTATAAATTACCCATGAAATCCTTGCCATAGGTGGAGATATGACCATGAAATGGGTGGCTTATGGTGGATTTTCATATAGAAATCTTTAAATGCGTTTATCTCGTAAACTAAGCGTCTAATCGAAAAAAGGAGCTTAATTTGTGATCACTATAAATTACCCATGAAATCCCTTCAATAGGTGGAGATATGACCATGAAATGGGTGACTAATGGTATCTCGTAAACTAAGCGTCTAATCGAAAAAAGGAGCTTAATTTGTGATCACTATAAATTACCCATGAAATCCTTCAATAGGTGGAGATATGACCATGAAATGGGTGGCTAATGGTGGATTTTCATATAGAAATCTTTAAATGCGTTTATCTCGTAAACTAAGCGTCTAATCGAAAAACGGAGCTTAATTTGTGATCACTATAAATTACCCATGAAATTCCTTCAATAGGTGGAGATATGACTATGAAATGGGTGTCTAATGGTGGATTTTCATATAGAAATCTTTAAATGCGTTTATCTCGTAAACTAAGCGTCTAATCGAAAAAAGGAGCTTAATTTGTGATCACTATAAATTACCCATGAAATCCTTGCCATAGGTGGAGATATGACCATGAAATGGGTGGCTTATGGTGGATTTTCATATAGAAATCTTTAAATGCGTTTATATCGTAAACTAAGCGTCTAATCGAAAAAGGGGGCTTAATTTGTGATCACTATAAATTACCCATGAAATTCCTTCAATAGGTGGAGATATGACCATGAAATGGGTGGCTAATGGTGGATTTTCATATAGAAATCTTTAAATGCGTTTATCTCGTAAACTAAGCGTCTAATCGAAAAACGGAGCTTAATTTGTGATCACTATAAATTACCCATGAAATTCCTTCAATAGGTGGAGATATGACTATGAAATGGGTGTCTAATGGTGGATTTTCATATAGAAATCTTTAAATGCGTTTATCTTGTAAACTAAGCGTCTAATCGAAGAAAGGAGCTTAATTTGTGATCACTATAAATTACCCATGAAATCCTTGCCATAGGTGGAGATATGACCATGAAATGGGTGGCTTATGGTGGATTTTCATATAGAAATCTTTAAATGCGTTTATATCGTAAACTAAGCGTCTAATCGAAAAAAGGAGCTTAATTTGTGATCACTATAAATTACCCATGAAATTCCTTCAATTGGTGGAGATATGACTATGAAATGGGTGTCTAATGGTGGATTTTCATATAGAAATCTTTAAATGCGTTTATCTTGTAAACTAAGCGTCTAATCGAAAAAAGGAGCTTAATTTGTGATCACTATAAATTACCCATGAAATCCTTCCCATAGGTGGAGATATGACCATGAAATGGGTGGCTAATGGTGGATTTTCATATAGAAATCTTTAAATGCGTTTATCTTGTAAACTAAGCGTCTAATCGAAAAAAGGAGCTTAATTTGTGATCACTATAAATTACCCATGAAATTCCTTCAATAGGTGGAGATATGACCATGAAATGGGTGGCTAATGGTGGATTTTCATATAGAAATCTTTAAATGCGTTTATCTCGTAAACTAAGCGTCTAAAAAGGAGCTTAATTTGTGATCACTATAAATTACCCATGAAATCCTTGCCATAGGTGGATATATGACTATGAAATGGGTGTCTAATGGTGGATTTTCATATAGAAATCTGTAAATGCGTTTATCTTGTAAACTAAGCGTCTAATCGAAAAAAGGAGCTTAATTTGTGATCACTATAAATTACCCATGAAATTCCTTCAATAGGTGGAGATATGACCATGAAATGGGTGGCTAATGGTGGATTTTCATATAGAAATCTTTAAATGCGTTTATCTCGTAAACTAAGCGTCTAATCGAAAAAAGGAGCTTAATTTGTGATCACTATAAATTACCCATGAAATTCCTTCAATAGGTGGAGATATGACCATGAAATGGGTGGCTAATGGAGGATTTTCATATAGAAATCTTTAAATGCGTTTATCTCGTAAACTAAGCGTCTAATCGAAAAAAGGAGCTTAATTTGTGATCACTATAAATTACCCATGAAATCCTTGCCATAGGTGGAGATATGACCATGAAATGGGTGGCTTATGGTGGATTTTCATATAGATATCTTTAAATGCGTTTATCTCGTAAACTAAGCGTCTAAAAAGGAGCTTAATTTGTGATGGAGATATGACCATGAAATGGGTGGCTTATGGTGGATTTTCATATAGAAATCTTTAAATGCGTTTATCTCGTAAACTAAGCGTCTAATCGAAAAAAGGAGCTTAATTTGTGATCACTATAAATTACCCATGAAATTCCTTCAATAGGTGGAGATATGACTATGAAATGGGTGTCTAATGGTGGATTTTCATATAGAAATCTTTAAATGCGTTTATCTCGTAAACTAAGCGTCTAATCGAAAAAGGGGGCTTAATTTGTGATCACTATAAATTACCCATGAAATTCCTTCAATAGGTGGAGATATGACCATGAAATGGGTGGCTAATGGTGGATTTTCATATAGAAATCTTTAAATGCGTTTATCTTGTAAACTAAGAGTCTAATCGAAAAAAGGAGCTTAATTTGTGATCACTATAAATTACCCATGAAATCCTTGCCATAGGTGGAGATATGACCATGAAATGGGTGGCTTATGGTGGATTTTCATATAGAAATCTTTAAATGCGTTTATCTCGTAAACTAAGCGTCTAAAAAGGAGCTTAATTTGTGATCACTATAAATTACCCATGAAATCCTTGCCATAGGTGGAGATATGACCATGAAATGGGTGGCTAATGGTGGATTTTCATATAGAAATCTTTAAATGCGTTTATCTCGTAAACTAAGCGTCTAATCGAAAAAAGGAGCTTAATTTGTGATCACTATAAATTACCCATGAAATTCCTTCATAGGTGGAGATATGACTATGAAATGGGTGTCTAATGGTGGATTTTCATATAGAAATCTTTAAATGCGTTTATCTTGTAAACTAAGCGTCTAATCGAAAAAAGGAGCTTAATTTGTGATCACTATAAATTACCCATGAAATCCTTGCCATAGGTGGAGATATAACCATGAAATGGGTGGCTTATGGTGGATTTTCATATAGAAATCTTTAAATGCGTTTATCTCGTAAACTAAGCGTCTAATCGAAAAAAGGAGCTTAATTTGTGATCACTATAAATTACCCATGAAATCCTTGCCATAGGTGGAGATATGACCATGAAATGGGTGGCTAATGGTGGATTTTCATATAGAAATCTTTAAATGCGTTTATCTCGTAAACTAAGCGTCTAATCGAAAAAGGGGGCTTAATTTGTGATCACTATAAATTACCCATGAAATCCTTGCCATAGGTGGAGATATGACCATGAAATGGGTGGCTTATGGTGGATTTTCATATAGAAATCTTTAAATGCGTTTATATCGTAAACTAAGCGTCTAATCGAAAAAGGGGGCTTAATTTGTGATCACTATAAATTACCCATGAAATTCCTTCAATAGGTGGAGATATGACCATGAAATGGGTGGCTAATGGTGGATTTTCATATAGAAATCATTAAATGCGTTTATCTCGTAAACTAAGCGTCTAATCGAAAAAAGGAGCTTAATTTGTGATCACTATAAATTACCCATGAAATTCCTTCAATAGGTGGAGATATGACTATGAAATGGGTGTCTAATGGTGGATTTTCATATAGAAATCTTTAAATGCGTTTATCTTGTAAACTAAGCGTCTAATCGAAAAAAGGAGCTTAATTTGTGATCACTATAAATTACCCATGAAATCCTTGCCATAGGTGGAGATATGACCATGAAATGGGTGGCTTATGGTGGATTTTCATATAGAAATCTTTAAATGCGTTTATATCGTAAACTAAGCGTCTAATCGAAAAAGGGGGCTTAATTTGTGATCACTATAAATTACCCATGAAATTCCTTCAATAGGTGGAGATATGACCATGAAATGGGTGGCTAATGGTGGATTTTCATATAGAAATCTTTAAATGCGTTTATCTCGTAAACTAAGCGTCTAATCGAAAAAAGGAGCTTAATTTGTGATCACTATAAATTACCCATGAAATCCTTGCCATAGGTGGAGATATGACCATGAAATGGGTGGCTTATGGTGGATTTTCATATAGAAATCTTTAAATGCGTTTATCTCGTAAACTAAGCGTCTAAAAAGGAGCTTAATTTGTGATCACTATAAATTACCCATGAAATCCTTGCCATAGGTGGAGATATGACCATGAAATGGGTGGCTAATGGTGGATTTTCATATAGAAATCTTTAAATGCGTTTATCTCGTAAACTAAGCGTCTAAAAAGGAGCTTAATTTGTGATCACTATAAATTACCCATGAAATCCTTGCCATAGGTGGAGATATGACCATGAAATGGGTGGCTTATGGTGGATTTTCATATAGAAATCTTTAAATGCGTTTATCTCGTAAACTAAGCGTCTAAAAAGGAGCTTAATTTGTGATCACTATAAATTACCCATGAAATTCCTTCAATAGGTGGAGATATGACTATGAAATGGGTGTCTAATGGTGGATTTTCATATAGAAATCTTTAAATGCGTTTATCTTGTAAACTAAGCGTCTAATCGAAAAAAGGAGCTTAATTTGTGATCACTATAAATTACCCATGAAATCCTTGCCATAGGTGGAGATATGACCATGAAATGGGTGGCTTATGGTGGATTTTCATATAGAAATCTTTAAATGCGTTTATCTCGTAAACTAAGCGTCTAAAAAGGAGCTTAATTTGTGATGGAGATATGACCATGAAATGGGTGGCTTATGGTGGATTTTCATATAGAAATCTTTAAATGCGTTTATCTCGTAAACTAAGCGTCTAATCGAAAAAAAGGAGCTTAATTTGTGATCACTATAAATTACCCATGAAATTCCTTCAATAGGTGGAGATATGACTATGAAATGGGTGTCTAATGGTGGATTTTCATATAGAAATCTTTAAATGCGTTTATCTCGTAAACTAAGCGTCTAATCGAAAAAGGGGGCTTAATTTGTGATCACTATAAATTACCCATGAAATTCCTTCAATAGGTGGAGATATGACCATGAAATGGGTGGCTAATGGTGGATTTTCATATAGAAATCTTTAATGCGTTTATCTCGTAAACTAAGCGTCTAATCGAAAAAAGGAGCTTAATTTGTGATCACTATAAATTACCCATGAAATCCTTGCCATAGGTGGAGATATGACCATGAAATGGGTGGCTTATGGTGGATTTTCATATAGAAAATCTTTAAATGCGTTTATCTCGTAAACTAAGCGTCTAAAAAGGAGCTTAATTTGTGATCACTATAAATTACCCATGAAATCCTTGCCATAGGTGGAGATATGACCATGAAATGGGTGGCTAATGGTGGATTTTCATATAGAAATCTTTAAATGCGTTTATCTCGTAAACTAAGCGTCTAATCGAAAAAAGGAGCTTAATTTGTGATCACTATAAATTACCCATGAAATTCCTTCAATAGGTGGAGATATGACTATGAAATGGGTGTCTAATGGTGGATTTTCATATAGAAATCTTTAAATGCGTTTATCTTGTAAACTAAGCGTCTAATCGAAAGAAGGAGCTTAATTTGTGATCACTATAAATTACCCATGAAATCCTTGCCATAGGTGGAGATATAACCATGAAATGGGTGGCTTATGGTGGATTTTCATATAGAAATCTTAAATGCGTTTATCTCGTTTATGTCGTAACTAAGCGTCTAATCGAAAAAGGGGGCTTAATTTGTGATCACTATAAATTACCCATGAAATTCCTTCAATAGGTGGAGATATGA
Source organism: Muscina levida (assembly GCA_964034835.1). Lineage (NCBI taxonomy): Eukaryota > Metazoa > Arthropoda > Insecta > Diptera > Muscidae > Muscina > Muscina levida. Next base: position 87,375,600 of record OZ035882.1, on the reverse strand, counting down.
CCATGAAATGGGTGGCTAATGGTGGATTTTCATATAGAAATCTTTAAATGCGTTTATCTCGTAAACTAAGCGTCTAATCGAAAAAAGGAGCTTAATTTGTGATCACTATAAATTACCCATGAAATTCCTTCAATAGGTGGAGATATGACCATGAAATGGGTGGCTAATGGTGGATTTTCATATAGAAATCTTTAAATGCGTTTATCTCGTAAACTAAGCGTCTAATCGAAAAAAGGAGCTTAATTTGTGATCACTATAAATTACCCATGAAATTCCTTCAATAGGTGGAGATATGACTATGAAATGGGTGTCTAATGGTGGATTTTCATATAGAAATCTTTAAATGCGTTTATCTTGTAAACTAAGCGTCTAATCGAAAAAAGGAGCTTAATTTGTGATCACTATAAATTACCCATGAAATCCTTGCCATAGGTGGAGATATGACCATGAAATGGGTGGCTTATGGTGGATTTTCATATAGAAATCTTTAAATGCGTTTATATCGTAAACTAAGCGTCTAATCGAAAAAAGGGGGCTTAATTTGTGATCACTATAAATTACCCATGAAATTCCTTCAATAGGTGGAGATATGACCATGAAATGGGTGGCTAATGGTGGATTTTCATATAGAAATCTTTAAATGCGTTTATCTCGTAAACTAAGCGTCTAATCGAAAAAAGGAGCTTAATTTGTGATCACTATAAATTACCCATGAAATTCCTTCAATAGGTGGAGATATGACCATGAAATGGGTGGCTAATGGAGGATTTTCATATAGAAATCTTTAAGTGCGTTTATCTCGTAAACTAAGCGTCTAATCGAAAAAAGGAGCTTAATTTGTGATCACTACAAATTACCCATGAAATTCCTTCAATAGGTGGAGATATGACCATGAAATGGGTGGCTAATGGTGGATTTTCATATAGAAATCTTTAAATGCGTTTATCTCGTAAACTAAGCGTCTAATCGAAAAAAGGAGCTTAATTTGTGATCACTATAAATTACCCATGAAATTCCTTCAATAGGTGGATATATGACCATGAAATGGGTGGCTAATGGTGGATTTTCATATAGAAATCTTTAAATGCGTTTATCTCGTAAACTAAGCGTCTAATCGAAAAAAGGAGCTTAATTTGTGATCACTATAAATTACCCATGAAATTCCTTCAATAGGTGGAGATATGACCATGAAATGGGTGGCTAATGGTGGATTTTCATATAGAAATCTTTAAATGCGTTTATCTCGTAAACTAAGCGTCTAAAAAGGAGCTTAATTTGTGATCACTATAAATTACCCATGAAATTCCTTCAATAGGTGGAGATATGACCATGAAATGGGTGGCTAATGGTGGATTTTCATATAGAAATCTTTAAAAGCGTTTATCTCGTAAACTAAGCGTCCAATCGAAAAAAGGAGCATAATTTGTGATCACTATAAATTACCCATGAAATCCTAGCCATAGGTGGAGATATGACTATGAAATGGGTGGCTAATGGTGGATTTTCATATAGAAATCTTTAAATGCGTTTATCTTGTAAACTAAGCGTCTAATCGAAAAAAGGAGCTTAATTATGATCACTATAAATTACCCATGAAATCCTTGCCATAGGTGGAGATATGACCATGAAATGGGTGGCTTATGGTGGATTTTCATATAGAAATCTTTAAATGCGTTTATATCGTAAACTAAGCGTCTAATCGAAAAAGGGGGCTTAATTTGTGATCACTATAAATTACCCATGAAATTCCTTCAATAGGTGGAGATATGACCATGAAATGGGTGGCTAATGGTGGATTTTCATATAGAAATCTTTAAATGCGTTTATCTCGTAAACTAAGCGTCTAATCGAAAAAAGGAGCTTAATTTGTGATCACTATAAATGAAATTCCATGAAATTCCTTCAATAGGTGGAGATATGACCATGAAATGGGTGGCTAATGGTGGATTTTCATATAGAAATCTTTAAATGCGTTTATCTCGTAAACTAAGCGTCTAATCGAAAAAAGGAGCTTAATTTGTGATCACTATAAATTACCCATGAAATTCCTTCAATAGGTGGAGATATGACCATGAAATGGGTGGCTAATGGTGGATTTTCATATAGAAATCTTTAAATGCGTTTATCTCGTAAACTAAGCGTCTAATCGAAAAAAGGAGCTTAATTTGTGATCACTATAAATTACCCATGAAATCCTTGCCATAGGTGGAGATATGACCATGAAATGGGTGGCTAATGGTGGGATTTTCATATAGAAATCTTTAAATGCGTTTATCTCGTAAAACTAAGCGTCTAATCGAAAAAAGGAGCTTAATTTGTGATCACTATAAATTACCCATGAAATTCCTTCAATAGGTGGATATATGACCATGAAATGGGTGGCTAATGGTGGATTTTCATATAGAAATCTTTAAATGCGTTTATCTCGTAAACTAAGCGTCTAATCGAAAAAAGGAGCTTGATTTGTGATCACTATAAATTACCCATGAAATTCCTTCAATATGTGGAGATATGACCATGATATGGGTGGCTAATGGTGGATTTTCATATAGAAATCTTTAAATGCGTTTATCTCGTAAACTAAGCGTCTAACCGAAAAAAGGAGCTTAATTTGTGATCACTATAAATTACCCATGAAATTCCTTCAATAGGTGGAGATATGACCATGAAATGGGTGGCTAATGGTGGGATTTTCATATAGAAATCTTTAAATGCGTTTATCTCGTAAACTAAGCGTCTAAAAAGGAGCTTAATTTGTGATCACTATAAATTACCCATGAAATTCCTTCAATAGGTGGAGATATGACCATGAAATGGGTGGCTAATGGTGGATTTTCATATAGAAATCTTTAAAAGCGTTTATCTCGTAAACTAAGCGTCCAATCGAAAAAAGGAGCATAATTTGTGATCACTATAAATTACCCATGAAATCCTAGCCATAGGTGGAGATATGACTATGAAATGGGTGGCTAATGGTGGATTTTCATATAGAAATCTTTAAATGCGTTTATCTTGTAAACTAAGCGTCTAATCGAAAAAAGGAGCTTAATTTATGATCACTATAAATTACCCATGAAATCCTTGCCATAGGTGGAGATATGACCATGAAATGGGTGGCTTATGGTGGATTTTCATATAGAAATCTTTAAATGCGTTTATATCGTAAACTAAGCGTCTAATCGAAAAAGGGGGCTTAATTTGTGATCACTATAAATTACCCATGAAATTCCTTCAATAGGTGGAGATATGACCATGAAATGGGTGGCTAATGGTGGATTTTCATATAGAAATCTTTAAATGCGTTTATCTCGTAAACTAAGCGTCTAATCGAAAAAAAGGAGCTTAATTTGTGATCACTATAAATGAAATTCCATGAAATTCCTTCAATAGGTGGAGATATGACCATGAAATGGGTGGCTAATGGTGGATTTTCATATAGAAATCTTTAAATGCGTTTATCTCGTAAACTAAGCGTCTAATCGAAAAAAAGGAGCTTAATTTGTGATCACTATAAATTACCCATGAAATTCCTTCAATAGGTGGAGATATGACCATGAAATGGGTGGCTAATGGTGGATTTTCATATAGAAATCTTTAAATGCGTTTATCTCGTAAACTAAGCGTCTAACCCGAAAAAAGGAGCTTAATTTGTGATCACTATAAATTACCCATGAAATCCTTGCCATAGGTGGAGATATGACCATGAAATGGGTGGCTAATGGTGGATTTTCATATAGAAATCTTTAAATGCGTTTATCTCGTAAACTAAGCGTCTAATCGAAAAAAGGAGCTTAATTTGTGATCACTATAAATTACCCATGAAATTCCTTCAATAGGTGGATATATGACCATGAAATGGGTGGCTAATGGTGGATTTTCATATAGAAATCTTTAAATGCGTTTATCTCGTAAACTAAGCGTCTAATCGAAAAAAGGAGCTTGATTTGTGATCACTATAAATTACCCATGAAATTCCTTCAATATGTGGAGATATGACCATGAAATGGGTGGCTAATGGTGGATTTTCATATAGAAATCTTTAAATGCGTTTATCTCGTAAACTAAGCGTCTAACCGAAAAAAGGAGCTTAATTTGTGATCACTATAAATTACCCATGAAATTCCTTCAATAGGTGGAGATATGACCATGAAATGGGTGGCTAATGGTGGATTTTCATACAGAAATCTTTAAATGCGTTTATCTCGTAAACTAAGCGTCTAATCGAAAAAAAGGGGCTTAATTTGTGATCACTATAAATTACCCATGAAATCCTTGCCATAGGTGGAGATATGACCACGAAATGGGTGGCTAATGGTGGATTTTCATATAGAAATCTTTAAATGCGTTTATCTCGTAAACTAAGCGTCTAATCGAAAAAAGGAGCTTAATTTGTGATCACTATAAATTACCCATGAAATTCCTTCAATATGTGGAGATATGACCATGAAATGGGTGGCTAATGGTGGATTTTCATAAAGAAATCTTTAAATGCGTTTATCTCGTAAACTAAGCGTCTAATCGAAAAAAGGAGCTTGATTTGTGATCACTATAAATTACCCATGAAATTCCTTCAATATGTGGAGATATGACCATGAAATGGGTGGCTAATGGTGGATTTTCATATAGAAATCTTTAAATGCGTTTATCTCGTAAACTAAGCGTCTAACCGAAAAAAGGAGCTTAATTTGTGATCACTATAAATTACCCATGAAACTCCTTCAATAGGTGGAGATATGACCATGAAATGGGTGGCTAATGGTGGATTTTCATACAGAAATCTTTAAATGCGTTTATCTCGTAAACTAAGCGTCTAATCGAAAAAAAGGAGCTTAATTTGTGATCACTATAAATTACCCATGAAATCCTTGCCATAGGTGGAGATATGACCACGAAATGGGTGGCTAATGGTGGATTTTCATATAGAAATCTTTAAATGCGTTTATCTCGTAAACTAAGCGTCTAATCGAAAAAAGGAGCTTAATTTGTGATCACTATAAATTACCCATGAAATTCCTTCAATAGGTGGAGATATGACCATGAAATGGGTGGCTAATGGTGGATTTTCATATAGAAATCTTTAAATGCGTTTATCTCGTAAACTAAACGTATAATCGAAAAAAGGAGCTTAATTTGTGATCACTATAAATTACCCAAGATATGACCATGAAATGGGTGGCTAATGGTGGATTTTCATGTAGAAATCTTTAAATGCGTTTATCTCGTAAACTAAGCGTCTAATCGAAAAAAGGAGCTTAATTTGTGATCACCATAAATTACCCATGAACTCCTTGCCATAGGTGGAGATATGACCATGAAATGGGTGGCTAATGGTGGATTTTCATATAGAAATCTTTAAATGCGTTTATCTCGTAAACTAAGCGTCTAATCGAAAAAAGGAGCTTAATTTGTGATCACTATAAATTACCCATGAAATTCCTTCAATAGGTGGAGATATGACCATGAAATGGGTGGCTAATGGTGGATTTTCATATAGAAATCTTTAAATGCGTTTATCTCGTAAACTAAGCGTCTAATCGAAAAAAGGAGCTTAATTTGTGATCACCATAAATTACCCATGAACTCCTTGCCATAGGTGGAGATATGACCATGAAATGGGTGGCTAATGGTGGATTTTCATATAGAAATCTTTAAATGCGTTTATCTCGTAAACTAAGCGTCTAATCGAAAAAAGGAGCTTAATTTGTGATCACTATAAATTACCCATGAAATTCCTTCAATAGGTGGAGATATGACCATGAAATGGGTGGCTAATGGTGGATTTTCATATAGAAATCTTTAAATGCGTTTATCTCGTAAACTAAGCGTCTAATCGAAAAAAGGAGCTTAATTTGTGATCACTATAAATTACCCATGAAATTCCTTCAATAGGTGGAGATATGACCATGAAATGGGTGGCTAATGGAGGATTTTCATATAGAAATCTTTAAGTGCGTTTATCTCGTAAACTAAGCGTCTAATCGAAAAAAGGAGCTTAATTTGTGATCACTACAAATTACCCATGAATTTCCTTCAATAGGTGGAGATATGACCATGAAATGGGTGGCTAATGGTGGATTTTCATATAGAAATCTTTAAATGCGTTTATCTCGTAAACTAAGCGTCTAATCGAAAAAAGGAGCTTAATTTGTGATCACTATAAATTACCCATGAAATTCCTTCAATAGGTGGATATATGGACCATGAAATGGGTGGCTAATGGTGGATTTTCATATAGAAATCTTTAAATGCGTTTATCTCGTAAACTAAGCGTCTAATCGAAAAAAGGAGCTTAATTTGTGATCACTATAAATTACCCATGAAATTCCTTCAATAGGTGGAGATATGACCATGAAATGGGTGGCTAATGGTGGATTTTCATATAGAAATCTTTAAATGCGTTTATCTCGTAAAGTAAGCGTCTAATCGAAAAAAGGAGCTTGATTTGTGATCACTATAAATTACCCATGAAATTCCTTCAATATGTGGAGATATGACCATGAAATGGGTGGCTAATGGTGGATTTTCATATAGAAATCTTTAAATGCGTTTATCTCGTAAACTAAGCGTCTAACCGAAAAAAAGGAGCTTAATTTGTGATCACTATAAATTACCCATGAAATTCCTTCAATAGGTGGAGATATGACCATGAAATGGGTGGCTAATGGTGGATTTTCATACAGAAATCTTTAAATGCGTTTATCTCGTAAACTAAGCGTCTAATCGAAAAAGGAGCTTAATTTGTGATCACTATAAATTACCCATGAAATCCTTGCCATAGGTGGAGATATGACCATGAAATGGGTGAATAATGGTGGATTTTCATATAGAAATCTTTAAATGCGTTTATCTCGTAAACTAAGCGTCTAACCGAAAAAAGGAGCTTAATTTGTGATCACTATAAATTACCCATGAATTTCCTTCAATAGGTGGAGATATGACCATGAAATGGGTGGCTAATGGTGGATTTTCATATAGAAATCTTTAAATGCGTTTATCTCGTAAACTAAGCGTCTAATCGAAAAAAGGAGCTTAATTTGTGATCACTATAAAATTACCCATGAAATTCCTTCAATAGGTGGAGATATGACCATGAAATGGGTGGCTAATGGTGGATTTTCATACAGAATTCTTTAAATGCGTTTATCTCGTAAACTAAGCGTCTAATCGAAAAAGGAGCTTAATTTGTGATCACTATAATTACCCATGAAATCCTTGCCATAGGTGGAGATATGACCATGAAATGGGTGGCTAATGGTGGATTTTCATATAGAAATCTTTAAATGCGTTTATCTCGTAAACTAAGCGTCTAACCGAAAAAAGGAGCTTAATTTGTGATCACTATAAATTACCCATGAATTTCCTTCAATAGGTGGAGATATGACCATGAAATGGGTGGCTAATGGTGGATTTTCATATAGAAATCTTTAAATGCGTTTATCTCGTAAACTAAGCGTCTAATCGAAAAAAGGAGCTTAATTTGTGATCACTATAAATTACCCATGAAATTCCTTCAATAGGTGGAGATATGACCATGAAATGGGTGGCTAATGGTGGATTTTCATATAGAAATCTTTAAATGCGTTTATCTCGTAAACTAAGCGTCTAATCGAAAAAAGGAGCTTGATTTGTGATCACTATAAATTACCCATGAAATTCCTTCAATATGTGGAGATATGACCATGAAATGGGTGGCTAATGGTGGATTTTCATATAGAAATCTTTAAATGCGTTTATCTCGTAAACTAAGCGTCTAACCGAAAAAAAGGAGCTTAATTTGTGATCACTATAAATTACCCATGAAATTCCTTCAATAGGTGGAGATATGACCATGAAATGGGTGGCTAATGGTGGATTTTCATACAGAAATCTTTAAATGCGTTTATCTCGTAAACTAAGCGTCTAATCGAAAAAAGGGGCTTAATTTGTGATCACTATAAATTACCCATGAAATCCTTGCCATAGGTGGAGATATGACCACGAAATGGGTGGCTAATGGTGGATTTTCATATAGAAATC